>JABMBR010010052.1:0-43769 GCA_018881525.1 Meteorus sp. PSUC_FEM 10030008
AAACAATAATGCAGCGATTTCTATTTTCAGGGAATTATAATGATTGCGGTGAGAGAAAAAATTAGATTCGCGTTTGTATTGATAATTATTAATAATCAATGAGATGAAAAATGGTGACATCAAGAAAAGGGCACTTTTGAGCTTCTATGTACATCTGTATTCTTTGACTTCCGTTCCGAACGAATTGACCGACAATCTCTTCTATATATGTATATATATATATAGGTATACTGACGAGTGTCTCGGTGAGTATTTGTGATATTCAGCGTAAATGAAAGAGGACACGTACTGCAATTTCTACAGACCATTATAAATATATATACGCGTTCATATATTCACATATGTCTCATGTTTATTTTCACTCGTGTCCAGTATGAAAAGCAATGAAAAGTATGGAGTTCAAAATGTCGCACACTTATGACGTGTACCCATAAATTTATATATAAATATACAAATTGAGACGGATATATATCATATCAAATAACAAATGTTATACACAATTATATTCCATACAGTGATATCATAATAAATGAAACAATATAATGGAGTATTTAACAAAAGGTTTAAAGTCAGTTCTGGGTACGCCTGATTCAACAACACAAATAGCGACGGGTGCTGATACTGTAAATACATTGCATTATTGTTTCATGAACTGGAAAAATGTTTCTCGATCTAATAATTGATCATCTTTAAAATTTTTAGACACCATGTTTGAATGAGAGTATTGTAATCTTTATGGTTATATTGTATGTAATTTTTCACAGGTGGAAAGACTCGTTGACAGGCTACAGTCCTCAACTCTATTAGATGATAGGAGAGACGCATGTCGCGCATTAAAAGCATTATCACGAACATACAGAGTTGAGGTTGGTGCACAAGGAATGGATCCATTGAGGCAAGTGTTGGAAATGGATCGTACTGATGGTGAAATAGTGGGTCTTGCACTTGACACACTCTACAACATAACTAGTCCAGAGATATTTGATGAAGAAATTCATAAACATACTGTGGCTGATTCCAGTAATATCGGTGAACAATTCACAGAAATATTTATAAAACAACAAGATTCAGTTGGACAAGTTTTATCATCACTCGAAGATTTTGATTTTCGCGTAAGATGGCCAGCACTTAAATTATTATCCAATTTGATTGTAAATAGATCGAAGGATATGCAAGAAATAATATTAATAATGCCCATGGGTATATCAAAATTGATGGACCTACTCAGTGATACCAGAGAAGTGATACGCAATGATGCATTACTATTATTAATACAATTAACGAAAGGTAACGCAAACATTCAGAAAATCGTTGCATTCGAAAATGCTTTTGATCGTATATTCGATGTGATAATGCAAGAAGGTGGAGCACAAGGTGGTATAATCGTTGAAGATTGTCTATTACTGATGTTAAATTTGTTAAGGGGCAATGTTAGCAATCAAAATTTTTTCAAAGAAGGAAGTTATATACAACGTTTGACACCAATGTTCCGTCAATTACCACCTGACCTGGAAAACGATGAAAACATACCCCTCCCAACTTGGAGTCCACAGAAAGTTGCAAATGTCCATTGCATGGTCCAAGTGTTACGAGCAGTAGTGGCACCAAGTTGTCCAGCACAAATTATAACTGCATGTCAGCAAATAATGCACAAATGCGGATTGTTACAGTCACTGTGTGATATTCTTATGGTCAGTGGTGTACCCGCTGATATTTTAACAGAAACTATCAATGCCGTTGCTGAAGTTATACGCGGTAATGCGACTAATCAGGAATTTTTATCGAATGTGATGGCACCAAGTAACCCACCGCGTCCCGCCATTGTTGTTCTTTTGATGTCGATGGTGAATGAGAAGCAGCCATTTCAACTACGCTGTGCTGTACTGTATTGTTTCCAGTGTTATTTGTTCAAGAACGAAACTGGCCAGATACAATTGATACAAACTCTATTGCCACAGAGTAACGAAACTCCATCATTAACAACTGGACAATTATTGTGCGGTGGTTTGTTTTCAATCGATCCATTATCGAACTGGTTTTCAGCAGTGGCTTTATCACATGCTCTGACTGACAATTCACAACAGCAGAAAGAACAGTTATTAAGAGTTTTGCTAGCAACTAACATTGGTAAACCGCCTGTAACATTGATGCAACAATGCGTAATGTTATTGCAACAACAACAAGGTAATAATAAATCACAATCGAAATTAGGATTATTGATTCTTTTGTGTAGATGGACAGCATATTGCCCAATCGCCGTTAGAGCATTTCTCAATATTGATTCATCAGTAGCTTACTTGACGGCTTTACTATCAGCACAAGACAATAATGAAGACTTGTATGAAATACTCATTCAGAGCATGTGCGCCATGTTATTGGGTATATGCGTGCTCTTCAATGACAGAAAGGAGAAGAATGATGAAGATCCTAATAGTTGTAGTAGCGGTAGTAGTGACGTTGGTCATGGTGATGGTGGCAGTTGTACGAAAGAACAATTGTGCATCTTAATCGAGAAGCGAATAGGTCTTGAACGCTTCCAGAATGCTCTTGGTGGAATAACGCGAAATGAAATATATTCACGCACGCTCAAACATCCACAACCAGCAGCAAAATCATCAGTTGATTTATTATTAGATCACGAATTTTGTCGTCTACTGAAAACGCTAGAAGGTGCAATACTGGAATCAATTTCAAAGATAAATAACTGCTCATTTCCCGGCATAAATGAAAATAAAGTAATAGCAACACAAGCAACTATGAACAAGTCATCATCATTAATGACATTACAATATAAAGAGTTGATCAGAGAACAGGATGAGCAAATACAAAAACTGAACAAAATAATTGAAGATTTCACGCAGGAAAAAATAGAACTCGGCAAACGTATTCGAGAATTGAGTACTGAGATCGATAATTTAAAAGATCAAAATATTGTCTTACGTGCTGCGCAAATAAATCATGGCAATCTGGCGATTGATAATGTGGAGAAATATAGTGATACGATAAATCAGTTGGAAACTCAATTGGCTCACTGCCATCTGCAAATTACCCAACTACAAGCCGCAAACGACATGAGACAAAATCAATATGAAAATCTTTATAAGGAAAAAATTAGTGAACTGGAAGGACTAAGAAAAGATCAAGATGACTTGCTGGAACTGTTGGCGGATCAAGATACTAAACTAATGCTGTACAAGGAGAAATTAATTACGCTCGGTGAAAAGGTATTGTTTTCCACAATAACAAATCTATGATCGATTCTTCTGGTTAATTTTTATCCTTGCTTGCCTCGGAATAATCTTCATATTGATCTGATCAATAGTATTCTATTACATCATTTTTCATCTTTTTTTTTCTTTGCATTAAATCTTTCTTTCCGTCAAAACAGATTGACACAGACGAGAGTTCTGGTGAAATTGATACTGATGATCAACCGGAATCAAGCAACTGAAAGAGTAAAGTAATATGTGATATATTTTCACCCGATATACTATCAATAAACTGAATAATATACCTGTTTTCATCTATTTACATGATAATGAAATAACAAATATTTTTCAAGCTGGTGACTGTTGATGCTGCTTCAATACGGCTTGTACGCATTTAGCCATCGTTGGTGACGCTCGTGATACCACATCGGTCATAAAAAATTGATCCAATGTCTTTTGCTTCACATCAACTGGATCTTGGAGGAACTCACCATCGTCCATCTTCTATGGTGTGAAGAAAAAAAAAAAGATAAAAAGTGAAATAAATTGTCGATTGATTCTCGAATGTATCATCGTATCTATATTCATACACATACCTGAAATAGTTCCAACGCTTGGGCAAAAAAATTTGCTCGTTCGAGTTGACCGTACCGAACTAAATGTGGCGCAACTTGTTCTAATCTATTGCGAACTTGTGTAATGTCTTCATACGGCAAATTGATACCACAAAATTCCGCCAATGCACGGATTATTTTCCAATCTGGTCGAGCCAATCCAGGTGGTGTAATTGCTGCTCCAGTTTGCTGTGCTCTACCTTCTGTATTTGCATAACTTCCAGTCTTTTCCGTATACGCAGCACCAGCTAATACAACATCGGCAATCATCGCACCGCTATCGCCGTGACTACCAATATAAATAATAAATGTATTTGGAAAATGATCGCGTAATATATTTGAATCATCAGCTCCGAGTAGAAACAAAACTTTTGGTTGTAAATCTTTGATGTCATCCACCGTTGCCGTGCCATAACCCAAGTCTAAAGCCGCCACTTGCGACGCATTAGTTTGGAGTATATTCAGAATTTTCCAGTCAGGGAGGCTCTGAAAATTAAAACAGTATTGTTCATCAGCCGCAGCGTGTATGAGAAATTTTCTCGACAGATAATGCATGTATTCATCAAATTATGTTTATGCATTACTTTTGTTTTTTCCTCAACATTTTTCGCCAATTTTTGAATAGCACCAAGGATTCGTCCGCCATCTTGACGTACCGACAATTGATCAGCACCTAAGATAATCATTGGCTTCTTGGCATTTTTCAACTGCGCACTAAATTGATGTCGATCATTTATTAATTCATTGATGGCATTTGGTGACACACCGAGATGTTGGTATTCATATGTTAAATCAACTTTCGGTCCAATGACACCGATATTCTGTTCACCATGAAGATATCCTTTTCTCAGTCGTGTATTAATTAATGGCGCTTCATACCGTGGATTCGTACCAATTAAGAGAACACAATCCGCATCTTCAATGTTCTGTATTTTATTATTCAAAAGATAATTACTTCTGAGATCGATGCCCGGGCCATCACTCGGGAATGTTTGTTCAGTTGCCAATGACTCACCGCCTAATTTATTTATAAAGTCTTTCATTACAATAAGAGACTCGGCATCTGACAATTTTCCAACAACAACAGCGCTTTCGCCTGATGACAAATTTTGCAAACGACGCGCGGCAGTAAGCAACGCATCTTCCCATTCAACATTCTCTAGCTTTCCATTTATTCTGATCATTGGTGTTATTAAACGTTGACGTTTCAATCCATCGCATGAAAATCGGGCTTTGTCGGAAATCCACTCTTCATTCACTTCTTCATTAACACGTGGTAATATCCTCAACACTTCGCCAGTACGTGATGATATAACAATATTACTACCAACTGCATCTGTGACATCAATACTTTCAGTGCGGCGTGTTTCCCATGGACGAGCAACAAATGCATATGGTTTACTTGTCAATGCTCCCACTGGACACAAATCAATGATATTCCCCGAGAGCTCGGATAGAAACATTTTTTCAACATATGTACCAACTTGCATTTCATTCCCACGACCTGTTGTACCTAAATCATCAATACCAGCGACCTCAGATGCAAATCTGATGCACCGAGTACAATGAATACACCGAGTCATAGTAGTTTTCACTAAAGGGCCCATATCTTTATCCTCCACAGCACGTTTCCCACTAAATTCAATATCGGTGAAGCGACTACGATCGTTTCCAAATGCCATACTCTGATCTTGCAAATCGCATTCCCCACCTTGATCACAAATGGGACAGTCCAATGGATGATTAACTAGAAGAAATTCCATAACACCTTCGCGTGCTTTTCGGGTCAAATCAGAATTTGTTTTGACCCGCCAACCTTTCATTACGGGCATTGCACAGGCCGCAACGGGTTTCATCTGTTTCTCAATCTCCACCAAACACATACGACAATTTCCAGCAACTGCCAGTCGTTCATGATAGCAGAATCGTGGTATTTCAATACCGATCTTTGCTGCTGCTTGTAATACAGTTGTGCCAGCCGGAACTTCTACGGGTTTATCATCGATGAATAGTTCGATGAGATCGCGGTTACCTTGAAAATTTTTGCACGACGTTCGAAGGTATGCTGTCCCAAATCGGCCATTTGACAAACCCGAGGACGGTGTTGTCTTCAATAATGGTAGACGACGCAGCATTATTTCCAAAAAATTCCAATTCTAATTACAAACGTTCAAAGCACTTCATCCACAACTGAAAATATATCATTGAGTTAGTTATATAATGAGAATGATGAATGTATGGCGTATAACTGGGATGTTTCATGACATCAACCTCAACTGTTTTCGATCAAGATTGTTCGCAAGCACGCACTAAACCTCATTCGTCATATTTAGATGCTTTTCTGATGAAATAATCAACAGAGCACTGTGAAACATCAATATTACATTACTCTACAGTCAACTTGGCACAATCACAGTAATGTACAGATAGACAACGATAATAATAAATATAATTCAATGGAAATTCAGCGCCAATGATGTCGTCTCTCATGAGCGGTGACTAGTGGTACAGTGCGTAACTAAATTGATTGGGGAGGAACCTACACGTCAATTCACAATATGGTGTGCGCTCTATGAAATTTGTAGTGCTCTATTCCATAGATAGCACTACTTCATAGATTACAACATTCGAAGGATAAGTTCAATGTATGTACAACAAAAAAACTACAAGTCAATGTAAAACAGACCAATATTGTGATATAATGCAAGATTTCATGTTTCAATTGTTCGACAGCAGCACTGTTTATATTTTAGCCAAATAGAATACTGCTAACTGATTCGGTCATTCCGTGAGGTAGTGTGGCTAATTGGCTATGAATCAGAAAGAATGAATCAATGACGGCGATTTTTTTTTTGGCTGCGCGCGACGCAGTTGTGTGCATCGTATTGGCTGGTATTGGCTCTCATATAACTATTAACTCATTGGATTTCATTGGATTGGCAATATTATTAGTGTACTCACTAACTGCGTTTCTTTGATCTACTCTGATTGCCAGTGCAATATGTTATACTTGTCATAATTCCAATTTGGAAATTGCCATTTTTTTCATTGTACCTGGGTGTGACAGGGTGTGACAGTGAGTGAAACAATAATTTCGATAACTTTCGATTGGGTCGCATTATGCTATTGTTTGAAGAAATATTTTGTATTCACATTCAAACTTCCAATATTACTATCCATTATTCAGATCATCATTCAACCCAATTTAATGTAGTGGACCAATTCTTTGGTTCTATGTATACTCTTGGAATGGATTTGAGTGTAATAGCTATGAACAGAGTAACATACAACAATGTCCCAAAAAGGAGAGAGTTCTATTCAGTCAACCACTAGCACATCCGCTAGCCCTCTATCGCTTCCGAATGATGATACTCAAAACTATCTTGACAATTTAATTTTTATACACAATGTATGTAAACTGAAAGTTATATATGTTCAATATAATACGAAATATTCTGACAATCGTTGCACATATTAGTGTAACTTTGACTCATCATAATTATAATCGCTATCAACTGTTCGTAGCACTTCAGCCCCGACAAATCCACACTAATAAAAAAACCGCAGTCGAATAAGTCTGTCGACATTGGTGAGCTAAATGTATTGAGCATCATCGGTATGGAAAAAAGAGGAAGCAATGAAGTTATGGGAATGGAGCACAATTCGAAGAATACCAGCACCGATTCATTAAGTTCTGATAGAAAAAGCAGTTCATTAGACTCAAAGATCGGGATAGAAACGGTAATACCATTGAGTTGATAAAATTGAGTCAGATACGATGGAGTAAAATGACGATGAGCTATGGATATTATCTACTCATTACTCTGATAAATTATGCAGCAACATCAATTTCAATCGTCATAATAAAAACTAACGCGAAATTGCATTACTTTTGTTATTCTTTGCGGGTCATTGACAAAGGAATGTTGGGAAAACGGATCTCATGCCAAAAGTTTTTCCACAAGTTCAACATCCACGGATAATAATATCATTTCAACTTTAGAAGCAAAGAAAAATGATGAGAAAGCTAGTCCGGTAAAGAAAAGCGATAACCGCGTTGAATATACGGAAAACAATATAATGTTGATTTATTGAAATTTATTATACCCATGGTATTCTGTACATGAATAATGTTTTGGCTTTCTTTTTTACAAATGTAGAATTTATCCAGTGGCGACAGCGGTCCTCCATTGTTGAATGGCGAAAGACGACAAGGCGTTGCACGTGAAGTGACATATTTATGTCCATATGCAGGTCCCGCTCGTGGTGTATTGAATGTTACAAACTACAAATTATATTTCCGAAGTCTTGATGGTGAAACGCCATATATTGTTGAAGTTCCATTGGGCGTCGTGAGTAGAGTTGAAAAAGTTGGGGGTGCAACAAGTCGTGGTGAAAATTCATATGGAATTGAAATATTTTGTAAAGATATGAGGAATTTACGTTTTGCACACAAACAAGAAAATCATTCACGACGGGATGTCTTTGAAAAATTACAGCAATACTCATTTCCATTATCCCATAAGTTGCCATTATTTGCATTCGAATATTCAGAACAATTCTCCGAAAATGGTTGGATTGTGTACGAACCAATCGCTGAATTAAAACGAATGGGGGTGAACAATGACATGTGGAAAATAACTAGAATAAATGATACATATAGTATATGTGATAGCTATCCAGCAATTTGGGCTGTGCCAACTGCAGCGACTGATGAGGATTTGGAATCGTCAGCGGGGTTCCGTAGCCGTGGTCGACTACCAGTATTATCATGGATTCATCCAGAAAGTCAGGCTACAATAACACGTTGTGCACAGCCTTTGGTCGGGGTTGGTGGTAAACGCAGCCGTGAAGATGAACATTATGTACAATTAATAATGGATGCTAATGCACAGAGTCATAAGCTATTCATAATGGATGCTCGACCAATGGCGAATGCGATAGCAAATAAAGCAAAGGGTGGTGGTTATGAAAATGAGGATGCATATCAGAATGCTGAACTTGTTTTTCTTGATATACATAACATTCACGTGATGCGTGAAAGCATGAGAAAATTGAAAGAATTATGTTTTCCAATGATTGATGAAACCCGATGGTTGTCAGGTATCGAATCCACTATGTGGTTAAAACATATCAAATGTATATTGGCTGGTGCTGTGAGAATTGTAGACAAAGTTGAGAATCATAAGACATCAGTACTCGTTCATTGTTCAGACGGTTGGGATCGGACCGTTCAATTGACCGCTTTAGCAATGTTAATGCTAGATCCATATTATAGAACGATAAGGGGCTTCGAAGTGTTGATCGAAAAGGAGTGGTTGAGCTTTGGACATAAATTTCAGCAAAGAATTGGACATGGTGATGAACATCACAGCGATGCTGACAGATCACCTGTATTTCTACAATTCATCGACTGCGTATGGCAAATAAATCAACAATTTCCCAACGCATTCCAATTCAATGAGCATTTTCTAATAACAATTATTGATCATTTATATTCTTGTCGTTTTGGTACATTTTTATTCAGTAGTGAGCGCGAAAGGGTCCAAGAACAAGTCAAACAACGGACTGTATCACTGTGGTCACAAATCAATAGTCAACTCTCATTGTACCAAAACCCACTTTATTGGGCCGGACCGAATTATCAGTTAGTATTGATTCCAATTGCTAGCATGAGATATATCAAACCGTGGAAAGGTCTTTACTGTCGATGGAATCCGAGTATGCGACAGCAGGTCAGCAATATATTTTATCAATCACGTTCAATTGATGCTCAGCATCATCATGAATGTGTAAATATAGCTTCATTTCTTCAACTCATGCTGTTTGTTCACCGCCCCCTTAGGATCCAGTCTATCAACGCACTCGTGAGCTATTAGCTTTGAAAGAACATTTGGAAAAACAAGTTGAGGAATGTCGTCGAGAACAAACAACACGAGCCAATCGTATTATTTCATCGACGGCGTCACCACGAATACATTCACCAGTTCGCTCATAATGCAACTGATTTTATAAAGCTTAATATTATTCACAAATTTATAATGAATTATCCATGAATAAATTTTATGTTTGTTTCAAGTTTAATAAAAGAATTTCGTACCAAATCTTTCTTGATTTATTAGAGTTGCTGTCAGTAAGGATTGATAAGCTCTCTTCGTTAATCGGATCATTACGTCTCTCATCATTACATCATGCGATTAAGTGAAAGTTTAGAACTGCTGTTCGCCCTTTGAAATATGTTGTTCAGTAACAAGTGTCGAGCTCGGATACGGGAGCCAGGTACATATATCAACGCAATTGTGGTAATTCATGACTATTACATTTATTTTGATTATCACATCGTGAGTACAATTTCACATGGGAAGTGAATGATGATGAAATTTTATCTTCATATCTCTTACTTTTTTACAGTTACTACTGCTTCTCTCAAATGAACAGATGTTATTCTTTCCTTTTCCGCCAACGATCAGTTTGATTGGTGTTTGTATATCAAACATTCCATAAGCATGGTACAATAGATTAGGAAAATGTTCAGGAATGGAATGATTGCATGAAACATGTTTCGATACATTCTGGTGATTGTATCTACAATTCTTCGATGTCATCTGTGTATGAATATGAAAGTTTCGTTGACCGGTCATCATGGAATACTGTGCTTGACGTGAGCGAAAAATTTGATAATCAATCGAGAAGTGAAACGTATCGGGCAAAATAAAATTCAATGTGTAATTTACACATTCCATTCCATAAAAATTCATTCCAATACTCTCATTCTGTGTGTTGAAAATGACATTCGATACATCAGATCGTTGCGAATTGTATTGCTTATTCGCACCACCCTTGTTCACAATCAGAATAATCCTATTCATCAGACATTTACATGGTAACGAAAATGTGTAAACATTCATGATGTTTCCCTCCATAATCATTGCTTCCATTGTGGTTATTGCTAATAATCTAAATTCAATCAATTTTTCGGTGGCATGGTGTTGGTGAAAACATAGGGCGTGTGCGTATCGATTGATCATATGACATAATACATTGAATGTACAATACTCTATCCAAATAACATTGTCTAATTGACACGGTTATACTGATAAATGGAGCTGGAAATATACACGCAAATTCCTCATTTTCCTTATTATTGTTATAATTATTACTATGATTATTTCCACTTAAAATATCATTATATTCATTGTAATAGCAGCAGCAATGAATGCGAACAATATTTGCAAGAAAGAAAAGTGGCCCTGAGCGAAGAATTATTTCATCTCTTGTACTCTTCGGTAAATAGCTTATTTCATATGCGCATTATGCTGTCCAAGGGGATGATACTCTTTACTCGCATCATACCGAATTTCGGCCGGCACTCTGGCTTGAACATGACTCCGGCATAGTGAAGCCGAAAAGTGTCATCCCTCTGATGCTGACAAATTCGAAAAATGAAACGTAGTTTTGGATATTCTACAGTGTTGATACAGAAATGTACTATCCTCCTAGACACATTCCCCTCTATGAATTGTTTTCTTCTTAAATTCCTTATATATGCAAAGAGATGGAACCATATAAGTAGAATCAAATTACATGCAAAAATTCGAATTTCCCAACCACTTTTGGTGTATGCCTACGTGAATATGAGTCATTACTTGTGGGTTAATTCACATCATATCTCGCTGAAAATCGTTGACCCACAGAATATAGGAAATAAAAATGAACGATTTGTCCGAAAAATTGGTACGTCATACTAAATGAGCTTCTTATATTGTACACAAAATAGCCGGAAGAATTATACCTGCGTCGCAATTGACGCAATTCCAATCTACACCAGATATCTCTTTATCAGTGATGTCAGAGATGAAAAGAGGATCTTTTTCTCATTTCATGAATGTGTGCGTGATACTCCGCAATATTGTTTGATTTTCCCTATTGAACTACAATTCTGTCTTATCTAACTACTTTATTTTGAAATGACCTCGGTTCATCCAAATGGACCGAACTCAAGAGCAATCGGTCCACACAGTGAAAAAAAAACAATCACCTCATGATATTACTGTATCATAGTGGCTCATAGGCTTCATAAACAAGTTCGGGCACAAGGGCGAGTGAGAAAGTCGTAGTCTTTGACGGTGTAGATGTCAATGATGATGTTGCCAGAATAGACGATGGTGTTGTTATTGATGGCGATTGTCTCAAAAAGTGTCTCCGGGACGAAGTTATTTGGTGTTACCTATTATTGTCCTCCATTACAACCTGTTTGAACACACCGGCAGGCATTTGGCTCTTGACTTCATGGCTGCCAAGCGCAGTTGTGCCGTCTTTACCGATGAAAAGTTGCAATCCCGATGCTGGACCGTGAAAATGATGTATGAAAAATGAACCAATCATAAATAATTGAATTAAGATTTCTTCCGTGTAAACATTAAGCTAATTGCGATTTGAGCCATTTCAATACACACCTTCCGTGCTTTCAAGATCCGATTGCTCTAAATTTGTTGCCTTCAACAATTCGTCAATTAATGAATCGGGATTTGGTCTCGTAACTTCAACACGACATGGAATTGAACTGCCACTACCGTCTTCATTCTTTTTTCGGCGTTCTAACGCTGCCTTGGCACGATCTAATGACCCAGTTTCAGTAGAACTCCAACCTGTCGTTGGATTCCTAATGCAAATAATGGAAAAGATCATTATTAATTTGAAACTCTATGTCATTAAAATAGTGGACATGTTCCCAATTAGAGAATGAAGAATGGAAATATTCTACAGCATGCTTTTCATGAACGAAGGAAGTGTAAATTGTAAATTGTGGGTTGGCCATAGTTGTATGCGAAATGGTGAAATGTGCAATACCAAAATCATCCATTTTAGACAGCCATTTACGTGAAAATTTGTGATAAAACATGGATCAATAATGGAAAAAATTTAACGTTATGAACTGACGGTGGGGTTATGCTGTTTCGATGATGGGTGGTTGTAGAATTGACTTGTGGCACGTCTAGAGTTGTGCCTTCCAAGTGCCCTTCAGGGCTTGTTGCCACAGTTGCTAACTTCAATCCCGTACCATCCAGTAATTTACGATGACCACCTCCAATGGCCCTGTAAGAGGATTGATGTACGACTCCCAATGAATAACAATGAAATCATTTTAACCCGTTTTTAATTCTTCTATTCGTTGGCATATGTCCATACATGTGATTATATTTTGGAAAACTTCTTTCATGGCCATCAAGGATGATTGTGTTACGTCAAATTAACATTCATCGAGGTATTTTGAATTACAGGTATGTCGTAGAATGGCGGAGGTAATCGAAGAGGTATGATCAGACTATGATAGAGATGGCTGGGATCACAATGCAGGGGCGAATAAGATAATGAATAATGACAGTGTTGAAAACTATAGGTTTTGTTGATTGTAGATATAATAATTGTGTTGAATATAAAATGTCGTAAAGTAGAGTACGATAAAATAATGGAAAAACCGCAATGACAGAAGATGACAAAAATAATTGAAGAAATCTATAAATATGAGCAAACAAAAAATGAGGAAAATTAGAGGAAGGTGATGGAACAAAAGTGATTGAACTGAATGTCACCGTTGGTGAAACCTACCTGAGGTTCCGAGTAGCTCCGGCAAAGATACATGACGATACGCGGGAATTATCGGGCTTGTGAAGAGGATCAGGTGAGGATATAGCTCGAGCTTGATCGGCAAGTCTCAATATAGGGCTGGTTTTCCCCTTCCCGATACAATCGCAAGTTTTTGACATGGTCCGCCAATTAGATTGACCGATTCGAGGTCTCATTACAACTGAATCAGAATTTATTATATTTTCATTCACCTTCACAGTAGTTAGTTCATGGTCAGTTTCTATCCCAACTCTGGACGAACTCTTCGAAAAATCATGTGTATTTATTGGCAATTTAAAGACACCCGGATCATCATCTCGCGCAGCATGATTGTTATTCAAACTATAATTGATCGCTCCATTGATGACCCTCACATTTTCATGTGGGTTATCATTCAGGTTCATTACCGGCATTGATACCCTTTGAATTTTGCGTGAAATGAGAGGACTTGCCGAGGGCCAGAATCTAGTTGACATGGATTCTATGATGGCAGTGGTGGATAATGGGGATATTGGGAGTTGGAATGATTCATTAATGCCACTATTTATTCGATTATCGTAACATTCATTCTGTGATAGTGTGGGAAGTCGTGGTGCCCATACCGGCCACGAGGGTGACCTATAAAGATTACAACAAAATATCTGTTTCAGGCATGCACCAAAAAAATGAATGTAAAATGATTTTAACGAAATTGGTTGACTAATTGATTGAATTCACGGAGCAAGATGTAAGATGGGTAAAAAAAACGGGGGGGTTTCTTATGAAATTAAATAAGAGGCATAAACATCCAGTCCTAAGCGAAAAAAAAATAAAAAATAAAAGCAATGGACGTGGCAGAGAAAGATTGCTCAATAGCGATTGAGAGCAAGTATGTACGTATATAATGATTCCGAATCTCAATGTTATGTCGAATTAGTAGGATGACATGGATATTGGTATTGATGTGCAATCATTCATTTTTTGTGGGTAAAAATGAAAATCCACATTTTCGTAACGTAATGGTTCGATAAAAAAAGTGAATGATAGTTACAATTGATGTGTGTTTGTATTACCTGATATGACCGCTATCACCACTACTGCTCTGCCTACTGTGTTGACCATGTGAATTAAGCGAACCATAACCCGATCCCTTACTTAATTGACTTGTATTACTGCTATTTCTCGAGTGGCCCGATTCAGCATAGATTTCGGCAAGGGCCGGTTCAATAGCAGTGACTGCGTTAGGCACAATTTCACTAAGCGTCATTGGATCATAGATGTCCGTGCCACTGAGCAATTCTTTGGGGAAAAAGTAGACAATAAGAAACAGATAAAATAAGATAAGATGCATATAGTTTTGTTATGAATTCTTTTCACACAATGTGGCTTCTTTCTGGTACTGATAATATACACCTGATGAGAACAATGCTGGCCTTTTTTTTGGCAAACTGCCAAATCCACTACTAGCACTCGCTATACTTCCCGCCAATGACCCACTGGATACATAATCTTCGCGATTTTGACATCGATCAGTGCCAATTATTTCATCAACTGTAATCCCAGGTACACCAGGCACTCCAGGTACAGCTAATTGAGTTTGTTTCAGCGACGGAGACGGTCTGAATCATTCAATACATATAGATGAGTGTGAATATTTATACATATTGTGCAAGAATGACACGGTGAATTTGTTCTCCCTTTCAACAATGTTTGTTTACAACAATTCTCACACTTTGAAAAGTATGTCACCCGACAGCATATTCATTTTAATAGCAACACGCAACATTGAATTATCCTGGCGATGACGTGCGTCGTACCCCTCTAATAAACACCGGCGTCGGCAGAGACCTGCTCCAGCGAATTCAGCTAGATTCAGATCAGTGAAGCCTAGTTTCTGAAATGATCTCCCACCTTTTAATTCCTTGAAAATAAATAAACAAATAGAAGAAAAATTCTCCAGAATACTTCCGATACATTCTCCATTACTTTCGTACCTTTCTCACTGATATTCGCAAAATACATGGATCAAGAATGCCAGTCGACGCATTAGCACTCATCTTACATAAGAATTCGAATTTAGCATTCCATCTTACTGTATGTTCTTGCACTTCCTCTCTGGAAATAAAAACAATAAAATACAGTGAAATGTGTTATAACGTTTATGTTACAAACATTAATTTGAATTGATATTGTTTTTGCGATGTAATTTCAAGAGTCCGATGGAGGATACCCACTTTTTCCACAATACTACATCATATAACTATATTTCTTTAATAAAATGTTCATCATTGTTATGTATAGGTATGTATAGGTATGTATGGGTAGTATAGTATGGGTAGGGAGTCTAGCGCAGTATGATATTCATCGATACTCAAGGATACAACACATCCGATAAATGGCCAGCTGGAGAAATTAATTCGATGAGAAATTAATTCGGAAACATAGAAATGAATGACATGAAAATTCAAGTGTGCATTTCACCAATGCCACTCATGTTTTCTCGGTCTCATGTACTTCGATATGTCATCATTTCAAACGCTTCGTCGGATTGGATCATGTAAACCACCAATTTATTTGGGAATAGTCACAATTCCTCCGTTTTCACGAATTATTTCGTGACAAGCTTTATGTAATTGATAAGGAGCCTATCTAGTATACATTCATCATATGTTCATTGATGATATTTCACCAACCGTCACTTTCATCAATTTCTACTCACCTAGTTGAGTGATCCACAAATGATCCACCATCCAATAATCGTAACTTAGCAAAGAGAACTGCACTAACGAAAGGCACTGCTGTCAACTCTTCCAATCCAACTTCCACACCAAATTTATACTTTTTTCTCTTCATCATGAAGGCCATTTTGTTTGTCCTTGAAATAAATTCGCTTTATTTCTACCTTCTTCGATTGCCACGCACCTTTCTGCTTTTCAATTACACTCTGGGTGACACGCCTACGAGTTTGACTCTTTTCCTATACTGATTTCACTTTTTTTGTATACCCAACTTGTTTTACAAATATATCACATTGATCATTGAGAATCTCGATGTACATTTATAAACATCAAGTCGTTCTTGACTCTGACTTCCAGCGGTCTCCCACACTGAATAATTCTATATTTCTGTTGACATTATTGTGTTGCAATCAGAACTATCGATTGTCCTTTTTGTTTTTTTTTTTTTTTTCAAACTGCTACACTTATCGTTTCATCATGGTTCATTGGGCATTATTGAGGACAAATTTCATTTCACTGTTCTACAACTGTCTACCATTTGCACTGTACGGCGAGTCCTACAATTTGGAGAGAAAATTCTGAATGTATCAAGTGTAAATCGGGAAAAGAAACAAAAAAATTTAGGAAGATATATATATTCTATAAAAATATGTCTAAGTTCAGTTGATTTTTCCGATCTCCTTATTCATCCAATTGAGATACATCAATAAAATCATATGAAGTCATTCTGAAACAGATAACAGATAGCATCGTGCTACTCATATTAGCATAGAATAACCTTACACACATTGAAGAAACATGTCGATTATAATTATTCGTGGATGCGAAAGGAACTCATGTTCCATTAATTTTCATTAAACAGCTGATATAAAAAACGTGATGTGTTTTGACAATTACGTAACGCGCGGACAAACGCACTGCAGGAGGCGGTGTTGTCTCCAAATTGACGTCGTACCTGATGTACATGAAAAATCTAGAGATGCTGCGAAAAACATGATTCGATCATGGACACAACACGGAAAAACACGAAGCATAAGATGTAACGAGGAATCAGTCACCTAGTACATCAGGAACACACCAACCATAGGTATACTGACATAGTGTCACATTGTATTTGTATATGTATATATACATATATGTATGCACCAAACTTGATTACGAAGAGTTCTTATGCTAATGTTGGAGAAGAGATATGCAGTAACTTTCAGAATATTTTTGATTCCCGCCGAAAACTCTCACAGATACGTAGTGCTTATATTCAAATGAAGATCCATACGTGTGTATAATTGTGAGCAATGAAGGGTGGTGAAAAAACAATTGGAGTAATTATTATGGCTGATATGATGGGCGTGCTTCAACAGAACGAGGAAATACACTAGAAACTTTTTATAACCTCCCGTATCATCCGAACCAGAACTCTCAGCCTCACTTTCCGATCTAATGTACAACATCATTTGGTATGAGTGAATAGATTATATACTTTTAATACACATTCAAAATTATTTTGTCAATGCTCCTATCCCTTCATTTCTTTTTTGAAACTTCTTCTCGCACACCTTCTGTCACTTGCTTCTTCATCTACTTCATTCCACGCGCTCTCTCTCTCTCTCTCTCTCTCTCTCTCTCTCTCTCTCTCTCTCTCTGCCTCTCTCACCCGATGTTTCACTCACTTAACCGCACAATATCACATTCTCTCACTTGATTTTTTTTTCCACTCCTCGTCTCCTTGCCACTATTCTACTGGGCGTGAGTGTCGATACCGAGCGACAAGTGTTATGAATTTAATCTGAAGTTCCGAGTTAGATTATGTTCTTCAATACAATTGTTTGATCGATTGAATTATACGATTCCTATGGATATGTATGGGCTTACCGAGTTTCATTTTGATGAGTAATTGATGTTTTGATCCATAACAATACAAGTCTGGCCAATTTCGCATACCCTTATCATCTTTTTCATCATTATCATCATCATCATCGTCATCATTATTATTGTTGTTTAAATGACCATTAATTTCAATACAACATGATTTTCTTATATCTGACATTAACACTCCTTGTGTCTTTGTCATTCGATACGATCTATTTTATGGTTTGTGGAACGACTTTCGCCACTTTTTCTATGGAAACTGTTGTGAAGAGATATGTGAAACCAATGAAAGCGTTACTTGGTTGAATAATCTTCCCCTATTTCGAAATATCCCTACCAACTTAATTGTGCACGCATGTGCACCAACAGCCTTTGCCATGTATTCCTTCGTCCGTATGTGCATGGATGTAAAAATACATTAGCCACATCCGTACATAAGTCTGGTACATAAGTATGTACTTTCAAGGGGGGGGGGGATTTGAAATAGGATGAGATAATCTAACCAAATGATGCTTTCGTTGATTCCACAGTATATTGCCCTTTTATTCAATGCAATTAAATCAAAAGATGTATTCTCAACTGCGACGTTTTCCTCTTGAATGCCCTTTAGAATCCCTCTGCCGATAAAAATCTGCATGCGCTTGTTGGCACCCTTGACACCAATGCTGCTGAAACATGGGATTTTTCTACTCCTTCCATAGCGCCGCGTGTGCCTGAAGCACGCATAAATGACGTATATCAGTGTGTGAAGACGCTGCACGGGGCCGAAAAAACTGAGACCGATCTACCGAAAAGTAGATTGAGCGCGCGCGGCGTTATGGAACGTTTTAAAAAATCCCACGTTTCGGCAGCACTGCCAGACACAAGTTATAACCGAGAGCTTTCCAACAAGAAACACAGATGACACAGTGTGACACGGTATTCAGTATGTCTTGTTTCGACTACGACACGGTGACACACGGTAAGACACGAGGAAAAGTTGAGTTAGAGCGTTGTGTCTCAGTGCTACCAATGTTAGAACGATGTTTACTTACTGCATTAAGAATTTGTTTATCTATTTATCATAATTACCGAAAATAATATAGTACAAAATAATAAATTTCTGAAAAAAATAATATAGAATACACCTACATCTGCCAGCTCTGCAAAGAAATTCATTTATTGCACCGACGATGGCTACGCTCTCTAGCCTCTCACACAAAAATCAAGACGGCTTTGCAACAAGCACTCGTACATACATACACCGTGTTCTGTAGTGTATGACACTCTATGACACAGTGTTGCCTTAATAATTATTGGAAAGCTCCCACCATCAACCCGAAAAAGCGCGTCAACGCCACGACAAGTAGCGGCGTCAAACAGCACCGCCGGTGAAGATAACAAATACTTCCCGCCGAAATGGATACGCCGGAAGCATCACGGCTGCATACACTACAGCTGTGGCCATCTAATCGGTCTGTTAATTTATAAAAATATTTATATCTCTCTTTTGGGGAGCAAAAGAAATGCGAACACAATCAAGAAGAAATATCTCTCCCCCTCTCATATGAATTCTGACGGTGTATTGGGTGATGAATATGCTGAGAACTTGGAGAATTCCCTCCTATCGAAGCATTGAGTCATTTATCTCTGTGCACGCAATACGCATGCACCTTTGAGTCGCCGAGAGGCGGAGAAGATTCGAGGGGGAGTAGTTGGATACTCGAGGGAGCGCTTGCGATGCTGTAACGATATATATATATATATGCAAAATTGAGGCAATGGCAGCAGCGAACATTGCGTCGGAGATACTTATCGCTTCTCATTTTTCCTCGTGACAGAAAAAAATTACATATGCCGATGAGCATTCAAATATTCTCTATACTGAAGTACTATGTGGTTCTAAATGATGTGCAACCTGAATGCTCATAGAAGTGACACTTATTCATTCCCAGATTAGAAAAGTTCTTGAGTAGAGTACGTTTTCATAATAATTATTTCATAATATGAATTTTAGCAGTGCTGATATTGGGGAAATTCAGTCCCATAACATTTCATGGTGAAACTGACATGCATGTTTTACTCTTCATCACTACGAAGCATAGAGCTATCGGTAAAGATTAATGATCATAATATATTAGTGAGTAAAATAAAATTTTGCCAATAAAAAGCCACGGAAATTGATCTGTTCCATTGCAAACATGTATGATATATAATAATTTATGGACATCCTGAACAACAGTAGAGGAGAGACGAAAGTATAAAGAGAAGAAGACGTAATATTCTAGGTATGTCTTTAGAGTTATGCAGTCAATCTATTTTATTCACAATAATTTTCTCCTCACATGCGTACATACGGGTGCGCGCGTGTCAATGTGTGTATATATAAATGTGTACATGAATATTCGTCTGAATGTCTAGCTATATTTTAACATTACACGAAGGGGATAATTTTTCACACATTTGTTTTGTTGGGCATGCTACATAACAACAGGGATTCCATTCTCACCCTTAGTTTAGACAAATATCTATTAGAAAAGAAGAGAAAAAAGGAGATTTATTCCGATGGGGGATTTTTTTTCTCTAATGAAATCATTGCAGCAGTCATTGTTCCTATAACCCTTTTTCATCAATATTAGTGTCATTACTGTTGATATTCCACTCAGTATTTCGGAACATTTGTCAATCATCGTTTAAGTGATATTGCATTACCTATAGTATCCTACAGTTTGGAGTATGTTTTCATATATATCTATGAGTCGGATGAAGTGCCAGAATTATACGTTCCAGGCCGTGAATTATATCGAATTTGAGATAAAGTTTGTTACGAATTTCAGAATGTATAACCTTTCCTCATGAATTTGGATGGATGAATTTGTCTCCTCCAGCATTCACATGGATCACATGCACACAACTTTGCCTATATATTTGACTACCATTGATAATTCTTTTGTTCTGGATAATTTCAATGATCTGCACAGACACTAGTTATGGAGGATAGTTTGAGTGTCAAGTCAATGGAATCAATAGCCACCAGTGATGAATATGAGTTCATAAATGAGCGTAGTCCCAGTAAAAACAATCAGTCATTGCTCGAATCGCCAATGCTGAAAATAGCAAATGATGGTAATTTTGAAGATCTACAGAATGATTTGCAAGAGGTAATATGATGTTTATATAGGCATGTCAAAGTTCTGTTCACTTATTATTGGTATGTTGAATACGTGAAAAATTCAAGGTATTGACTGAAGAAATCAGAATGGAGAATGTTTGTGGTATATCCATAAATCAAGATAATAGACCAGTGGAGCTAATCAATCATACTGAATTTTGTTCCGATGTGATGGCTCCAGAAAAGCACGATGAGATGACATCTGAAAATTATAATGGTTATGAAATTGACGCATTATTGATTGATGGGCACCAAGACTGTACAATATTCAACGGGGTAACCTATTTAGGAGCAGCCGCAATAAATGCGCCAAAGTGTGAATCTGAAATACAGCGTAATATGGCGATTTTATCCAGAGAATTGACGCCAAGTCTCGAAATGAAAGTTTCAGTGTGTATACCGAGTAGCTCACAAGGTTCAGTTGTTTTACGGGACGCTGTCAATCAACAGCCAATGGCATATTATGAAGTACAGAGGATACTATTTTATGTGCGTGGTGACAGTAGTGGACCATGCGCTGCGTGTTTTGCCTTCACTTGGTCACATGGTGACACACAAGAATCCGCTATTTTTCAGTGTCATGTGTTCCGTTGTGACATACCCGAAGCAGTAGGTCAAGTTTCATCATGCTTCGCGAAAGCATTCAATCGCATACCACGTTCAATGACTAATTCATTCATTGGTAGTAATGATTTTACTCCCGGTAATAATAGTTTCAACGGTACGACAACAGACAAGATCAATTCCCGCGTTTTTATATTCGAATTGACAATGGAAATAAAAGAGGATGACGGCAAAGGAAATTTCAATACGGTTCCAAAAGATCGTAGCTGCTTCAAGTTACGTGCTAACATACCCAAACAGATTTGTATGAGTATACAACAAGTGTTAAGTAGAGAAGGTGGTATAAATCTTGATGTTGAAAGATGTTTTGGAGTGCTAGTGAGTCCTGGTCGTAATGTGAGACATAGCGACATGAGATTATTGGAGATGCAATCAAGTGTTGGAGTTTCAACAGGTGAAAAACCATCGTACAATATTTGTGGTAGGTGGGATCCAGCTGATCCAGCATTGGAACAATTGAATAACGAAACACGTGAGGGAAAAATATATATGACAGTTGCTGTGGATCTTGTTATTAGAAGTATACGGGAACCTGTACGTTTCATTATCGAAACATCGGTTAAAGTTTATCCGGCGAATGAACGATTTTGGTATTTGAATAAGCGCAATCTCGTACAACAATTTCAATTGAACTCGAAAGAAGTAATCGCAGGTGATCCGATTGGAATACATTACGAGGTGCAAAGTATTGATACATCGGGTGAATTAGATCGTAATCGATTAAATTTAGCTTTGAATTTGACATCGTTAATAAAATCATCTTCGTTGACAAGCATTGATACATTGACGCCTAGAGAAGAAAATGATTCAGATGGTGATGAGCCAATGTTAAGTGGGACTGGAGAAGTATCCAAAGATTGCTCTGCTGATGAGTTGGCTAATTGGAGCGAGGTATTGGATAGTTGGTTGATAAATAAACAACGACCGAAATTGTTGATTAAATTGACACGACAAGGCATCCCTGAAGCATTACGTGGTGAGGTTTGGCAACGTTTAAGCAATAGTGACAACTCACAAGAAATGATGGATAAGTATCGAATATTAATAACCAAAGAAAGTAATTGTGAGAGTGTTATCTTACGTGACATCAACCGTACATTCCCGGCACATGATTTTTTCAAAGAAACTGGTGGTTTAGGACAAGACTCACTGTATCGCATAAGCAAAGCTTATGCCGTTTATGATGATGAAGTAGGTTATTGTCAGGGATTGAGTTTCCTGGTTGCTAGTTTATTACTTCATATGCCAGAAGAACAAGCTTTCTGTGTATTAGTTAAATTAATGTACAATTATGGATTACGCGATTTATATAAAGATCGTTTCGATAATTTACACATGAGATTTTATCAACTGAATCGGTTGATGGAAGATCAGTTGCCAGAATTATATAAACATTTTTGTGATCGTGGTGTTGAAACGCATATGTTTGCTGCACAGTGGTTTTTGACACTGTTCACAGCTAGATTCCCATTGTTTCTGGTATTTCACATTTTGGACGTGTTCCTCCTTCAAGGATTGGATACACTATACCAAGTAGCATTGGCTCTCTTGATGGTAATCAAATGTCATATACTGTTTCATGATATTCATTGAAAATGATACAGAGTTGGTAGTAATTGTTTTTAATTTTTTGAATATTTCAGGTTTGTAAAAAAGAATTATTGCAACTCGATTTCGAGAGTATTCTCAAGTATTTTCGGGTACATTTACCGAAACGCTGTCGTAATGAAGATGTATCACGACATATTATGAAAATTGCTTGTTCAGTAACGTTGAAAAAATTGAAGAAATACGAGGCTGAATTCGTGACATTGAAAGGTAATTTTATTTTTTATGTGTAGGGGGGGGGGGGGGGGTGATTTTTTCCCTTCATTCATTCCATCTTTGAAGAAATTTATAACTTTCAATGAGAGATGTGTAGAAAATATAGCTGCCGGATATTTTCGGGACGAATATTCACTTAAGAGCAATTATATTGGCGGCAGGTTTCGAAAGATTGTCCACGGACCACATTCATATTTTCTTTTCACTCATTCAGCGTGAATCTGAAATCGAATTCTTATGGTTTTTTCTTTTTCAATTTATACTATGTAACTATCAGACTAGGAGAATTACAATAGAAAGTACAACAGCTACAATCAATATACATTAATTATTAGTAAAAGATATGTCACTCATTTTGTGGATTGCTTTCAAGATTTCATTTACACGTTGATTAATTGTTACCTACGTGAAAAGAGTAGAATCGAATCTATGTGTTTGAATTGACGTAGTTGTCGAAAAGAGATTGATTGTTCACTATATGAATGGAGAAGAAGAAACGTTATTGTTGGATCAATAAAGTAGTCTTTATAGGCTATATGAAGACAATGAATACATTTTGCCCTATTTTATTATTACATTGTAACCTACTGCTTGGTCCTTCACAATTACATTCTCACCAGATTAATGGACATTAATAAAAGTAAGTTAATTAATGATGACCATTAATTGATATGTATATGGATGAATGAATGATCAGATAAGTTATTCATTGATTCAATAATCGCGCTAATCATTTTAAGACAGAAATGTTGATAACCATTCAATTCAGTACTGCAGAATAACAAAGAATTCACATGATAGAGTGCCACACATAATTTTCAAGCATATACAAAAGAATATATGTACAAGATATCCACTCCCGAACATAATATTTTGTATATCATCAGTGAAGTTTATTATCGAAGTGATCCACTTTTATCGTCATCACATAAGTAATTCCCGAGAATATAGAACATCGACATATTATACTGTTGTGATTCAATATCGCAAATGCTAATATTGTTATATGATGAGCACAGGTGTTGATTCAATACTTAGTATACAGTACTATCAAACACCAACTGTTGTTCTTCTGTTCGACAATCTACCACTTTTATACTCCTTGTTCAATTACTCGCTGTCTTTCGCACTAGTTATTGAAGTCGTTGAAAGTGGATCAGAATCGTTACATATGACACCCATCAGGGATTCTTCACACTGTCAATTATATATGTCGCAATAAATATTAATTTCATCTCACTACGCGCATCACTTCTCCACCAATGATGAGCCTCGCGACTGAAGTAATGTTACTAAGTAAATGAAAAATATCCTCAGATAATTTAAATTAATATCTCAACCTCATTGTAGTTATGATTTTTATTTTTCGGACACAGAGGCACAGGAGAATGTAGATGAATATAGCAATGAGGTGGAGCAATTGCGTGGCGTTGTTGCGAGATGTGAGGAAGAAAAACAACGCCTGGAAATCGAAGTAACGCAAGTCAAAGAGATGTTGCAGCGTGAAGTGGCGCGAGCTGATGCTGAAAGTAGGCGTAGCATCATAATCATCGACGAATATAAACAGGTATGAGCTTTGTTCCCATCTTTTTAAATTAAGAGAACTTGAAGTACAAATACAATGTTCGTTTTTGGTTTACCTTTTTTTTTCTTCTCTTCTCATTAGATATGTCAACGCCTTGAGGACGACTATAATGCTGCGAGAAAAACATTGAGCGACTCGAGAGTATGTAAGACAATGATTGCAAAATTTCGCGATCGTTTCAATTGAACTCATCCCTTCTTTTATACACAGCGGTCGAATTGTGACAATTGTCTCAAGAATGTTATGGAGCCATCGAATATTTATGCTGAGATTTCACATCCATTGGAAAATCGTGTTGATCCGATGCTGCATCGTGCTCAGGAGCGGATACGTGAATTGGAATTAGAATTGGCACAAACAAAATTAGCACATGTCGAAGCTGAATGTCGTAATCAGGTGAGATGAATTGAATTTTCACGACAAGTAAATGTTATTGAATTTTGAAATCGAATCGTAATTCGTTCCATGAAGGATTTAACACATCAACTTCATGCAACTACGTCGGAACTTCAGGCAGCGCGCAATTCATGGCCATGGCTGAGTAAAACACTATCAAGTATTAAAGAAGTAACTAACAAACGGGATGTTTTGGCACCAGGTGTATTGAGACGTGAGAACACGTCAGTTGCAGATATGCGTAATACAATACATTCACAAAGTCGTGACAGCATGAAAGAGGCAGTTTGATTCAGTGGATCAATACATTATTATGATACGAAAATCGCTGAACTGGAAATAATTACAAAAGCTGTTAGTTTTCTTCAAAGATGTTCAGCCTATGAATAACACAGATGGAATATGCTCATATTTGCATCGTCGTGATGTTGAAATGGAAATATAAAATGGGAAAACTCAATTTACATTCGATGATACAGATAGATACTAGATGTATCATGCATCATATATCGACATGATGAATATTTGACTCAACAAAATTGAAATGTGACCATGAAGTACGTGAATTGAAAGATCATATTCATCCATATGAATTTGTGGACTCATGTTTGTCATTCGATAATATTCATCAATAAGTATCGTAAATTAGTCCAGAGAATATGATTTTTTCAGCAAGTTTACACTCATTCATCTGTATTATAGTTAAAATAGTCATAGTATCATGATGTATCCTCAATTCATCCAACGTAATATTTTATTTCATTCAATTGGTCGACTACATTTCTCTCATTTTCATCTTTTGTTGCCCTTTCCAATCTGTATTTTCCAACACGATCAACAATGTAATCAATCATCCATCTCGATTAGCTCAATATCACACCAACAATTAGGGACAAGATGGATGTATATAGTGTTTAAGAGATGATCAATGTAAACTCTTTTTGTTATAATTTACTGATTTATATGTATATTCAAACGTATAAATGTATAAAACGAGAATCATTCAGTGTGTACCATTCAATACGTATTCAGTTTGAAAAAATTCGAAATATACGAAAAATTGGACATTCTAAATTTCGATAAGTTCACGAAGATCCTCGTTTTTCGAAGTATTCATGGTAATATGAATTGATAGTTATATACTGTCAATTTCAAATGTTTCATTAATTCAATTTTATAGTGATGTATTTTCGTCGCGAGATATTCCCGCAAAAGTTACACTAATACTTCAATAATCTTTGAAGTTATCGTATCCATGATATATTCATGCATCATCACAATCACATGACATCTTTGTGTGACCTTTGTCTCATTCTTATTCTTTCTGAATTATAACATTATGTTTCGTATTATCCCTCTCGTTTGCATCTTTTCGTCAGTTTGTATCATTTCCATGTTTTACGGAATGAAATGTACCCGACCAGTCATCGAATTTCACATTGGAATCACTCGTAACGCCAGAACAAATCGATGATTGTGGTAAAATAATCTTTGGTTCAAGAAATTCATCATCAACAATGCCGTATCCGTTATGAGACAGAATATCTCGTAATGATTCAATCGTTATATCTACATTGTCCATAAGTTGGATGAGCAAATTCATGGGCATCATTTCGTCCTCATAATTACAATTCGATTGATATTTGCGTATATAATATGTGGCTTCATCCAATATTTTTTCGACATTTGTGCGCACGTCTATACGAAATGGATATTCTATATTGGCAATTAATTTAAAAAGACCATTGACGCCTGATGTTGTTTCGATATGAATATTCTCACGTCGGTTGAATACTGCCATTTGTGAACAACAACCGAATTTTTCGGTTCCAGCTGGGCCCGGACAAATACCTTCAAATGTCACCTCATAATCTGGATATCGATTTATAATATCATTCGCCCAATCCTCGAATTGTCTTCTAGTCCACTCAAATTTATGGTCATCGTGCCTGAAGCCATTCAGATTCGAAAAGAGTATATTGAAATCAGCATTCGGTGTTGTAAAAATGGCTAATTGTGGCTTTATGAATCCAAATATATTCTCTGGTACATTCATCAATGTCTCCGGATAAAGGTGTTCAATTAATTCGATACAAATGATTGCATCTGAATTTTCAAGTTTTCTATCCCTATGAATAATACTGCCTTCATAAACATATACATTTAACGCATGATCCTTCATATGCAAATAATCTGCACTCAATGGCTGAATTTTTCCAACATTCATTTCTAATGTCCGGGCATCAATGTCAACACAAAGAATTTCATAAATTCCCGATATATTTTTCAGATGTTTGAAAAATCCAAGCTGAGAACAACCAAAATCTACAACCTAAAAACAGAAACTAGTTGAGTGAAGGGCAAATGATCCAACCCATATATTATGGGATGATAGAAAGTAGATATGTGCATAATAAACTCACTTTGTGTAATTTTCCTCGATATCGTGGTGAACGGAGAATTTCAAGGACAGCATTGTATCGTTGGAGGTATGCTGGTGGTGAAAACTTAATTTTTCGTATTTTATCATCGTCATCGTAAAAATGATCGAATTCTCGATCAATTCCTGAGCTGTTCATACTGGGACTTGGGATTGACGGTCAGTCTGTGAGCCAATTTCCGAACACACTCTAAACAGCGATACCAATCAGCGGCGGAGAACAGGGAAACTAGTGTCAACCGTATAAACTAGGATTTCAAATTTGAATGCCTTCCTGTATTCGTAACTATCAACATAATCCGTTCCAAAAACATTACATAGATGCATTTCTCGATCGTTGGTTCACCACTCATAGTAGTTATTACATGAAGTATACATCATATGTATAATCACTTGAAAGTTTTGCGACACCATTCTTACAGATAGACAGAACTTTTGAGCCTTTGAAGTCGAGTACAAATGTATATTAATTGTATTCATGAACATGAATCGAACCTCAGATTACTCATATGCAAAAATATTGATCATTATGTCATTCAACATCAACACAAACCTTCATATTGTCACGTACTTTTTTTTTTATTACTATATTACCGTTAGTTATCATTTTATTACATATGTATATATTTATTAATGATAATAATCACACATAGAGATTTTTGATATTTGTTTATGTACAATTAACATACTTCAAGTGCCACGTCTCCATTTTTCCCCATTACTAAACTTTGTCATTTCTTTACCGCTCACGCCACAAGTCCCAATACCGACTCGACCATTAACGTTCTCGGGTGTGGCAAATATACTTTTTTTCACAACGCCCTTTTTAGCTGACTGAACAGATGAATTATGAAACACAAAGTCATTAATAAAAACAAAAACATTCTTTTTCACTTACATGAATACACACTCACTTTTGTTGTAAATGCAAGCCACTTATTTTTCTCCTGCTCACGCTCCTCCTCCAACTCTTTGAAGCGTTGCAATTTTCTTTGTTTTTTTTTCTTCAAATATTCCCGCTGTTTACCTGGATCAGTACCGGCTGCAGCTGCCGCCTGCAGTTTTCTAATCAGAGAGCCCAAACGATTAATAAGAAGTGGTATTTGCGCCTCAATAATTGATTGTATAGGTAAAATATTTGTATTGATACACATATAATAATTTGCTAAAAATGTATGCAATTAACATATCCGGTGCCGCAATTTATTAGTAGAAATATTTTTACCTTTTTCTACATGTATGTTCGATGCATTCGAGGAATTTATTTATTTTTCGTTATTATTTTGGGGAATATGTCGCAAGAGCCGTGAATAAAAATCGCCCGAAGTCGTTGAGAGAATATATGATCAAGGAGAAAAAAGAAACTCAGGGTTAATTAATCAATCAAGTAAACCAAAATAACTTCAGTAGAAGTAGAGTGCACTATGTTGAATTGTAAAGATCCTTATAGAGATTCATGTTTATGTGGACATCCTCGTATTCTAACTCAATAATTACAACTCACTTGGATTTTTGATCTGCCCAATCGGATGCTGGCCTTTTGGCAACAGATTTCAATTGATTCAACATTGTAACATCGGTATTCTTGAACTCGTTGAATGTTACATTGACAAGTCCATCATCATTAATCGTGTCAATTGTTGCCTCATAATATCTAATGAAATCGAAAAAAGATTGATCTCGTTACCAAATTCTACTGATCCGGAATGCTAACCATACTTGACGTATGATTGTATTCAACTTCACCGACTTGCCATCCTCGCTCCACGGTGCCATGCATTGGTCACCAAGTTTCCATTTATTTGCCAAAACTGCCAAAAGGATAGGATCTTTTGCATCCATACCATTTGTTTGACGTTTTTCCTGCTGCTGTGATTTTATTAAATCATGCGTAAGTTCGATGACTTCTTCCAAATCAATTTTCAATTTCAAAAGTTCCTCATTCGTTGGATCTGTTGTTAATGCTGCCTCAACCTATCATGTCAAACAAGAATATTTGTTTTCCAATTCTTTAGTAAATTCATGAATTGAGATAATCACAGTTGCCGAATTATTTAGAGGTTATTGAAGAGGTGAAATTGTTCATACCTGTTGGAGTTGTAACTTGTAATTTTGTAAATCATCCATGTCGATTGGAATAAACTATTAAACCTATGGTTTAAGAATGATATATATTACTGATATGAAATCGAGATGAAGCTCTTCAATCGTTAGATTTACCTTCTCTTATTTATAAATGTTGTTTGTTTTCGTCTTTATAAGAAAACAATTCAGTGAAATTCTACCTCATCGATAAATATACGTACTATCGAATCAATGAAAGCGTTCCCTAGTCACATAAGACATTCGTTACTTCTAAGTGTCTCCACCAGCAGAACGTGCGCATGTGTGCACAAATATGCTCAGTAAGTTCAATGAAAAGGTGCAATAAGGCGCAGGGCTTATGCTGCATCGGGTACATCAATTTAGGAGAAACTGACGTAACTAGGGAACGCTATCAGTGTTTCTCAGGGTGTATTCGTTTTGGTTGCTTAGGCGCTCTCAGCGCTCATAAGCTTTTCAGCATCTGCAGCGGCAAGATAAACAGTGAAAACACCGCTCAGTGGCGCTCGTAGCAGTGTCAGCCTCAACACCCAAAATGAATGCACGGAGTGTATAGTCTCCATAGAATGCACCCTCAGTATATATTGTTGATGAAAGACAAATTTTGGAAACATCGATTGTCTCCTCTTATAAATCGAGTATTGCTCTCGATGTTTCTGATTGATCGATTGTCGTCTATGTTCTCAATAATCATCGAACGCTACTTCTTCCCATAACCTTCATCACATGTCCATCGTTTTCGTATATATATATTCAGGCAAGCGTATTTGTGGAGCGCCACTTTTATTGTATGTAACTAGTATGGCGGATTGTGAATAGATCTTGCAGATAAATATTATTGTTGGTCTATGGACTTTGATTGTCAATAACATATGGAAAAAAAAACAACTTTGTGATTTGTTTATCTGTATCATACCAAAATTTTTAACATGGCTTATCCTGTAAGTACACGCATACATATATAAAAAATGCCATCCTAACCTTGAATTCGATCATAATTACGTTAAGTTTTCACAAATCTTTTGTTTCATGTTCAAATATTGGAATATGGCACAATTGTCAAATCAAGAGTTATACTTCGGAGCTAGGTGACGAAATACAAATAAATCAAGAGGTTCAACAGTGGTTCACGGCAGTTGACAGGGACAACAGTGGAAAAATAAATGCAATGGAATTGAAAGCGGCATTGGCTAATGGACAAGGCGGAACATTTTCTGATACGGCATGCAAGCTTATGATTGGTATTATTATTTTTCTCTTCAAGTAATTATCTGGAGTATTTGAATACACATAAAGGTGTGTGATGGCAGTAACGAAATTTTTTTATCTCTCAGGAATGTTCGATAAAGAAAAGTGTGGAAGCATAAATCTCGCTGAATTCCAAGCACTTTACAATTATGTGAATGCATGGTTAGGTGTTTTCAAGAGTTTCGATAGTGATAACTCTGGCAGTATTCAAGAAAATGAACTATCTGCAGCGTTATCTCAAATGGGATATCGTTTTACCAACAATTTCATTCGATACTTGATTGAAAAAAGTGATTTCAATAAACATCAAAGCATAACAATTGATCAATTCATAGTTTTGTGCGTGCAAATTCAGAAGTTTACAGGTTTGAACAACCACATGCTCAGTATGATTAACGTGTGGATCGATCGAGAATACGATCTCATATATTACTTTTTACAGAAGCTTTCAGGACAAAGGACGTGCACCAGACGGGGACAATCATGATTGGATTCGAAGATTTTCTCCATGTTGCACTCAGTTGCAGTGTTTGAATTATATTCCAATGAATTGTCTCAATTTTGTCAAATTTCCCTCCTGGGTCGCGAAGATTATTTTCCATGTCGTATTTTTTTTTGTTTATATTCACAAGATGACCAGTTCTAACACCTTTCATAGATTTTCTATTGTATTTCAAGCTGCATATTCAGAATGGAAATTTCAAACAAAACTATTTATTCACAAGTATGTGTCCCAAATTATACGATATAGTTATACATAATGAATATAATTATTTATGTTACAATGGAGATATGGGATCGTTGACGTTATTTTATAAAATAGTTCTCTTGCATAACTTTCCCGCTCACTTTTTGAATGTTCTTGCATACGCACTTTCTCTTCCATTTTTTAAACACCAAGGCACAAGTGTTTATTCAACGTTATCAATTCGTAGCAACATCTTGATTGGTGACAATAGAAATACGGATAATCCGTCAATGTTATATTATATTGTATTTTTTTTTCCCCAAACGTTTTACTTCCTTTCGATTTTGTATTCATTTATCATTCTCATTCTTATTTTTCTACAATTGCACTCAATTGGCAGTTAATGTTTTCTTCCACTCGAAATTTCGTTATCCAGGAATGTACGTATCAGATAATCAATAGCTCAACAGGTAGATATCATTTTGGTGGTTTCATATGATTTGCGTCACATGTGAATCACTTTTGGTGTGCTGAAAAACATAGCATGTGAGCAAAAATTGAGCGAAAGATCACCGTAATCAATTCTTTTTTTCTTATGTTACCAAATACCTTTTACCCCACAACCAGTTCAATAGTACGCTCGACTGACTTTGAACGTCTCGTGCTGATGAAAAATATGGGAGAAAAAATTTAGCAAATTTAAAAATAATTTTCACGACAATGAATATAGATGAGAATTCAGAAGTGTTGAACATTTTGATGGCATGCATTTGTTCGAATTGAGATAATATACATACAAAGGGTGTAATTAGCATTGATAAGTCGAGCAGCGGCATCTGGTGGCAATGTACTTAGCGCATCTCTATGAGCAATTAATGACATTTGTTGAGTATTTCTCAGTTCACGTTCATCTATTAGTCGAATGTCTCGTCGATGACCAACAGTGCGCAACTGCGACAACCTACACAAAGGGATGAACGTAGGAAAACTAGCTCATACAGAGGTTCTAATCTATTCACTACTGTTATGATATTGATCATGTATAACGTAATTACTTTTGCGAAAGCAACTTGGTTTCCTCTTGTGAATCGGCAAGTTTCGCAGTTGTGATTGCTGTTTGAGCATTATTTTCATCCATAACAGTTGTACATTTCTTCGTCACGAGATCATCATTTCCAATTGATTGTTCATAACATTCTGGATTCGCAGTAGGCATCGAAAATTTCCGAAGATCTTCATTCACTCTGATTGCATCTGACAAACGCAATTGTAGTGTGTCTCGTTCTTCGAGTAATTGCATCAACTCGTGGGTTAACTCGTCGCATTTAACGTCACGTTGATGCAGCATATACAACGCAATGTCCAATTCATTCGAATTCTTGTTATCAACATCAATTTGTTCAATAGGTCCAACATCCTCTGGGCCGTGGATTGATGAGTGATTTAAATTCGATGAGAATGATTTCTCCAATTTGGATTTTTCTTCATACAACTGATCGATTTTATCTTGCAGTTGTTGAATTATCACTGGATAAGTGCTTTCCTTCAAAATGTATTTCAAATCTTCAATCTCTTCATTTTTCGCTGATACTTCGCCATTCAATTGTTCCAGAACTATTTTATGCTCATCCCTTACCTGGTTTATCTCCAAAATATTTTTAGCAACATCGGCTCGTAGTTTATGGATTTCTTCATATTTTTCATTTAGATTAACGATTTTTTCATCTAATTCCGTACGAATGTGAAGATTCACTTTCTCCAATTCCGTATTGACTGCAGTCAATCGCTGTATTTCGTTCTTCAAACCGACAATTTCAGTTTCCAATTGTAGAATTTTGTCATCTCTCAATGAAACATTTGTTCTCAATGCGATAATTTGTAATTCCGAGTTATCTAATAAACCCTTCAATGAAGCAATTTCATTCAATTGAACATCCAATTTCATAGTTTTATCGTCATACTTCGACTTCAATGCTAACATATCATTTTGAAGAGTTGAAATTTCTTCAATTCTCTCATTCTTTGCGATGTCAAATTTGGCGGTTATCGATATTATTTCATCATCTTTTGCAGTCAGTTTACGATTTATTTCATCAATATCTAAATTGCAATGTTCTAGTGCACGTTTATCAAATTCCAGCTTCTGAATATATTGTTTTAAATCGGCCACTTCTTGAACCCGAACATTCAAAAGTTCAGTCACTGTTCCCATATTCTCTTGAACCTCCAGAAGTTTCTGTTCAATTTCTACGTAATTCACATGCCATTTCTCACCGTCTCTCAATGCTGCTTTCAAATTCTCTTGTAACATTCTCGAAACAGTATCTGTTTCAATTAAGTCATCATACCGATTCAATATTCTATTATCAAGTTTTTCAACTCTTTCATTGAAACAAGTGACCAGTGAATCATTTGATTTTTCTCCATCGATGCTTCTCAGATTTTCATCACCCCATCGTTCTACACATTGCCTCCCGAATTTTTCGCATTTTTCCAAATGTATGTCCGAATATTTTCTTATTTTCTCCAAATGCCGTTGTAATTTCAAAATTGTATTCGTTTGTTTATTCAGTTCATCGCGACTTATGATAGTATTATCCCCCGTAGCGTCTTTTGTCAATTGTCTCAATGCAATATTTTCATGGAACATGCTTTCAATATTCTCTATTTCTTTTCTGGCAATTATCAACTCTTCAATCAATTTACATAAATTGTTGCGTAAATCGTTATGAGTTGCTGTCACAAATTGTATTCCCATTTTCACGGTTTCACTTTCATTTGTCAAATCATTTTCAATTTCTGAGATTCTTTCATTCGTTTCCTCCCACTGTTGAATTTTTTCATCGCAAATTACTTGTGAATCATCAGTAGCTTCTTCTAAAAACTGTATTCTCGTTTGTTTTTTGGCTAATTCATTTTTCATAGCAATCTCAATCTCCTTCAGTCTTTGATTGGTCTCTTCCAATTGTTTATTCTTGTCGTCCAAATCTGACTCATAGTTTTTCATTGTCGATTGGAAATTACTTATGATCATTTCCTTCCGGATAATTTCTTCTTGTAATTCATGAATTTTTTCAGATGCCTCGATTGAATTCATTCGACAATCATTTTCTATATTGTTTTTCTTCCGATTCGTTTCTTCAAGTGTATCGAGACATTGTTTCTCATGATTGTGAGATTTTTCCAACATATCATAGAAATTTATTTTCATTTCTTCCGTTAACTTTAAATCATGGTTATCGATTTCATCCTCCAATTTCGCTGATTTCTGTTTTGCCATCTCAATCGATTGCCGCAATTCTTCATTCTCTATTGTTAATAATTTCATGTTTCCTTGAAGTTGGGATATTTTTTCAATACACTTGTTGCATTCTTCATTTTCCAATGCAATCATTGCAGAATCTATTCCAGTATCCAACTGTATCTTGTTATTTTCAATATCGATTTTTGTCTCTAATAAACGGATTTTCTCCGTTAATTCATCATTTTTGATATGCATGAGCTCTAAATCGTGATCCTGCCGTTCTTTTTGACCAATTAAACGTTCATTCATAGTCATCAGTGAATCGATCTTTTTCGCACAATGGTCACGTTCTGAAGCATTTTTTTCGTTATGATATTTTAATTCAATCAATTCTTTCTCCAATCGCCCAACTTGGCACCGTAATTCTTCCTCGATTGCCAGATCTAGATCAGCCAACCCACCGGATGTTAACTGAATCTTCAATTGTTGTTGCAAACTTTCACTATGAAATTTGTACTCTTTCAATTTTCGGATCAATTTTCCATTTTTAATTTGAATCAATTTTAACTTCTCGTTTAAACGCAATTTCTCATCAGTGAAGTCTTTTATTGTATCCTCTAACTCTGCCACTTTTACATTCAATTGTGTTTCTTTGGACGAAAATGGACGTAATTGTTCGATATTGTGAGGAACATCTGCTTCATTCACGTCCCAACTCCAATCCTCGTATTCATCAAATTTCGTCACTTCGTGGAAATCATTGTCATCGTGACAATCGTTATTTTTAATTTCTACATGATTTTTTTCACAATTTGCAATTGATTCACTCATGCGTATTTCAAATTTATCCAATTCACTCTCATCAATAATTTCTTCATTTTTTTCATTATCTGATAATTCCCCGAGATTGAGAACATCAGCATTCTCATCAATGTCCAACTCTGCAGATGTTCCAAAACACTTAGAGGCATTGAACAGTACTTCGGTTGTCTTTTCTATGTGCAACGGGGGATCATTATTTTCATTACTGTTGATATTCTGATTTGTCGTTAGCTCGTTCATCTTGATTGCCATCTCTTGATATTGCGCGAATAATTCTTTATTTTCACATTTGCACTTGGTTAACTCCATTGATAGCTCTTCGATTCTTATTTCATATCTATCACGTTCGACAGTCAATTCATTCATTATCCTTGTTTTTTCATCTGCTTCGGCGGCTTTCTCTTTCTTAACGTTGTCAATTTCTGTCTCTAAACATCGTTGATTATTTTTCAACTCCACTGATTCAATCTTCATATTTTCCAATGATTCATTCACCTGCGAAAGTTTTGATAGCAGAAGACGATGTTCTGTTTCAGATCTATGAATCGTATTTAGCTGTTCAAGATACTCTGCTTCCATGACTTGCATTCGGACGTCGAGTTCACGCGCTCTCTCCTTTACTTCAATCAACTCTCGGTCTTTTTCCATTATTTCAATCGAGCTTTTTTCTATGTAACTTTGATGTTCTATCATAAGTTCGTTGTAAAGATTTTTTCTTTGCTGAATATCTGACTCCAAGTTGTGCAGTTTCAATTCAAGTTTCTTTATAACTTCATCGTTTTCTTCTTTTACTTTAGTTAGTGAATAAATCGTCTCATTCATATATTCTTTCTGCTGCTTTTCAAAGTCCCATTTTTCTTCTGTTTCGCGTAATTTGATTTCCAACTCATGACACTGTGTACTCTTTCGTTTCAAATTCGCTGCAATTATTCTCATTTTATGTAATTGCGCTTGTATATTAGTATTTGCGTCCTTGAGATCTCGTTCCAAACATGAAATACGTTCTTCTAGAGATTTTTTGACTTCACATGCTGTAGTGGCATTAATAACTCTCTCTTGCCTATCAATAACAATTCTCAGATCCTCATTTTCTTTCATTTTCTCATTTAAATCAACCATCACAGCGTTCAGCTGTTGATGTAACACGTCAACATCTTCCCCATATTTTTTCCTTATCTCTTCCATCGTTTCATAAGACTTGGACAGTTCATACTTTACATTCTCGTAATATTTTGATTGATTTTCCATTTGTATTTGTAATTGCTTGTGAGAATCCGATTTTTCATCATACTTCAGCTTCATTTCCTGCCACTTTTGTTCCATTTCTCTATGTGATTGTTCCAAGAACAATAATTTTCTCATATTCTCGTCTGTTTTTACTCTCATTTCAGAATCTAATTTGATCACATTCTCATCTTTTTTTATAATGATTTCATTTTTCTCGTCAATATTTGCATTCAAAGAATCGATTTCTGCTGTTAATGCACTGATAGTTTTTTCTAATGCAAAACTATCCGAGGACATGAGGGCATTTTTTGTCATTAATTGATGCAAAATTTCATCCTTTTGTGTCAATTCATCCCGTAAAAATGTAACCTTTTCTTCAATTTGACTGATTCCCCGTTGCAATTGATCATTCTTATCTTCCAAATCTACTATCATTTGTTGGAACATCCTCTGCATCGATTCAACAGTCGTGAAATGTTCTACTTTGACATTATTCAGTTCCAACTCAAGTTTCGTGATCACATTATTTTTATCTTGAATTTCACGCAAGTATTCATCACTGTTCAGTTGGATAACAGCCATTTGTTCAGAGGATTTAATCACGTCTCGTTTTAAATCTTCAACTTCTCTGTTCAAGTTGGAATTATTGAATGTGCTTTCTTCATTTTGTGCAGTGAGTTTGTCAATTAATGCGACCTGATTCGCTTGTTTCGATGAACACTCGGTGATAAAAATTCTCATTTTCTCCAACTCTGAATGAATTCTAACTGATTCCTCATTTAGATTTTTGATGGTTACGTCGCGATTCTCAACCTCCGTTTCGAGTTTCTTCATGTTTTGATGCAATTCATTCTCCAAGTTAGTATAAAAACTCATTTTTTCTTCAATGAGTATACTCAATTTACTTTTATTCATTTCTAATTCCTGCAGCTTACTGTCAGTTTGCGATTTTTCGGTTATCAAGTTGTTAATTAGTTGGTTTCTCTCGTCAATTACCTCTCCCAATGATATGGTGAGTGAATGTTCATCATTTAATTTCGATTGTAAAGATGAAACCGTTTCCGATAATTTTTCATTTTCTGCATACTGATTGCTCAATGATTGTTTCAAATTGAAAATATCTGTTTGCAGCGACATTAGTGTTTGCTTGTCAATACGACTTTCACACTTATCCTCGAGTAATCTATCATTCTCAACTCTCAATTGACTGATTTTTTCACGAATATTTTCGCCATCTGATATTTTTTCGCGTATTTTTGTTAGAGCGATCACTAGTTCGCTGTTCTCATCAGTTATAATCGCAATTTTTTCATTCAAACGTGATATTTCGTTCGACTGGGCTGCAAGCTTACCTGTTACATGTGTGTTTTCCCCTTCCCCCATGTCAATTATCCGTTCGAACGACTCAGTTGAACCCGTGGATTCCATTGATTTTTTATCAATACCGCCATTATTTCCTGATTCAACGGAATCGTCGATTACCATCACATCATCATCATCATCATCATCATCATCATCATCATCATCATCATCATCATCATTACTGACTTTTTTTATGTTCAATTTTTCCAATAGCTCTTCCAATTCAACTATTTTCAATTCAGCAGTTACACGCAAATTTTCGGACTCCGAATTTTCATTTTCCAATACAGCCAATTCTTGTTTCACACTATGTAATTCTGCGAAAAAAAATACAGAACGAAAGTCAACATGAACGTTTTCGTTGAGTTTATTTCCCTATAAAAAAAAAACAACAAAATTTTTGCGGTACAAAATTGGATGCTGTGGAAGTAAGAAATTGTATGAAATAGCATGTCATGTCTTGATACGAATATATGATCTATTATGTATCCATGTATTAATCTTTACCTTGAATTAGGTCCATTTTTTGGTTTTCCAACGCTGCAATAGCATCAATGTGCTTCTGGATTTCATTCGCCTGTACAATCGTCCGATTTTCCATTTCATCCATTCGCCGCTGCAATTCTTCGTTTGATGCTAAACAAATTGAAGAATTGCAGGCTTTTTTAAAATGTATTTGTGAGGGTTACGTGATTACACATAATAAGAATTGTCGCATATTACTTATTTGCAAATGCGTTTTGGACCATGAAATGAATCAAATTGAATGATGGCAATCTTTGACAAGGATAAAAGTAGGTTTGATAATCCGAGTTGTTCATTTTTTCAATCGTACATAATGATTTGAATTTAATCAGAAATTTTGAAAATAATAATGGTAAATTCTCAAGTTTATGCGGACATATGTTTGTTATTTGCAGATTGTGTTGGGATTTTAGATTCAAAAAATTCATATTTTTCGCAGCCTTCGAGCCCTGATTCCTACCTTTAAGCTCGTCAAAATCTACCAGACTCAGCTGAAGGTTACCTTTCTCCTCCTCCAACAAAGCTACTTGATTTTCAAGTTCCATTACTTCAGCATGAGTGTCCGACTGAGTATATGAATGTCAAACCCGCGGTGGAAGAAATATATATATACATATATCAATCAAAAAATAATTTTTTTTTATAAAATAAGCATTTTTTGGGATAATATTAATGTATTGAAATTGAATACAACCGTTCGAAAATGTTCCAATTGCTTCTGTAAACTTCTCAATTTGTTTTTATGATGTGATTTCATTCTAATCATATTTTTATTTGTTTTATCCAGTTCTTGTTTTAATACTTCCAAACTCTTTTCATTCTCTGCATTAGAACTTTCATCAAAATGTTTATTGTCCATAAAATTCATTATATTTTGAATTTTCGCTTCCAATTCGATGATCTTCTCTTCTTTCTGGACAGTAATTTGTCCCAACGATTCATTCTCTTGCTGCATTTTGTCCAAGCAATGCTCTTTTTCTTTTAATTGATTTATTAAGTGATCGATTTTGGTTTTCAATGATAATTCCGATTGGATGAAGTTCTCCTGCATGAGTCTCATTTCACTTTTTGTTTCGTCTAATGTATCTAAGGTGGTTTTACCCTTTCTGGATAAATCTTCCGACATCAATGTTATGGCACGTGTCTTGGAATCAATAACCGAATCTTTTTCTTTCAAATTATCTTGCAAATCAATTATTATAGCTTCCAATTCATTTATTTTCGATTTCAATTCAATATATTTTCTGTCATTTTCCGCTGATAAAGCTGTGTCATTCATTTGTAATTTCATTTTTTCAACTTTTTCCTCCACAGCGCGTTTATTCGCATACATTTCTTTATTTCTTTGTTGAAATATACGACGGTTTTCAGCTAATTTCTTCTGCAACAAATGCGATTTCGCTTTTGGTGTATGCGCTTTATCATCACTAATATTAATACCGTCTTTTTCATCGTCAGTATCAACACCGTCATCAACATTGAAAACATCAATTTTTTTGCTTGCGATCGTATCGCCTTGCACGACATCCGAATGATCAACATGACGATGTGTCAATTTCACTTTTGATTTTATTCTCGTTAACTTCTCCACATATTCCTACAAACATAATTCAATGAAACTTGAAGAAAATAATGGAACATTCCGAATAGAAGAAGTGATTAAGTTTTCAAAAACATGCAACCTGTACTTTCTGCTCCTTTTTCTTCAAATCGAATTGATTTTTCAACATTATTGTTTCGTAATCAGTAAATTGGCTCGAATTATCTTGGCATTTGTCGTCTATTGGCACAGATGATGATGGTGGTGGTGGATTAGACGATGAAGCACCCTCGTCGGATTCATCTATTGTTAAAGAAAATACCCTTTCACTCCTTGTCCACATAACAAACTGCACAAAAACAATCAGAAGATGCCAATTCATCATTATTAATTATATAAAATATAATGGAAAAAAGGGAGACTGTTGATTTGTATGAATATTAAACAGAATTTATATATAATTATATTATCAGATCCATTTGCTCTGTCTATGAAAATTTCAATTATATTTTTCTCTAAACGCAGTAACAAGAATTGTTTATAGTATGACCAGCTAGCATCTAAGCAGTGGCACATAACCGACCGATTTCGAATGTATATATAGATATATATCTTTTAGTGGCAACTAATTGGATATGACATGGCGGGAGGTGGAAATAGGCGAACGAGGAATTGTATTATAATTGAATTACTAAATTCCCTCATAGTTGAAAACATTATGGTATGCATATTCGTGTTGAATTATTTTCATAGCCTTTCTTTCTACCCAATCTTTTAACTAGCTTAATTCACAAGTCAGTTCGATACAGACTGGCATGGCAGATCGTTATTGATGAGCGCAAACCAGGAGGAAAATGAATAAGTAATTTATTGAAAGAGAATTCATATGACTCCGTTTCTTTTTTTCTTATCTCTCTATGATTTTGCAGAGTGAAATTATGGTTTCGTGTTCGATGTGATATAAGATATGGGCAATGTCTAAAACGAATTATAATAACAACTACCATTCAAGTTCAGATGAACATTTCGGGTAATTTATACTCAATATGAACCGTATGCATAAAAATTAATGTGTACGATAACTTTTGAATTATCAAATTATCATTTCATGCTTGATATAAAATCGATTGCAGTGTAAATACTCACATATCAATATATCAGATGATCGACATATGTATTTCAGAACTTGAACCATCAAAAATTCATAACCTCATTCAATGCGATAGTGAACAACGATATCAAAGTGTCGAAGAATTTGTATTACAATTCATGCAGCCAAATGAATCTGTCGATCCCAATATATTCGTCAAACAAAGATTTGAAAGTAAACAGAACATATATATTCACGTCATCATTTCAATGATGGATCATCATTGATTTTGGGATTACCAAATATACTGTCTGCTGCATATCACAATATATATATATATATATTACACATATAGTAAAACGTGGTAAAACATACAGAGGCGAATCTAGACAAGTCATGTACATGTGATATTAAATGTTTGCATCCAATATGGCAATATGATGACGTTATGCAAGTTATACACTGATATAGGATCATTCAATACACTTCCGTGATGATACAACTCATGGATGGATACCATGATAAGAGAAGTAATATTAGGCACAACCAGCTATGTCAGCTATGTCAGCTATGTCAGCCAACCCGCCTGACCTTCAGTTTGTTGAGTTATGACTATGACATATGAATATGGTTCGAACTATCCATGTTGTAATAAAGAATTAACTTGTGTATAGCCTAATGACGTTGTATAATTCCACTTGGAACTATCCCCATTTGCTTAAGTAGTTCTAGCGTGGTATAGTATAATCAGAGCACTTACTATGGACAAAAATTTCGAAGCCTCGGCACATAGACGTTCATACATACAATTGCATATCGTTAGTTACGGTGATCTGGCATCGTCGCTTCGTCGTATTATATAATTCAAAACATGCCCCAACAACTACGCTACAGAGGTCGGTTCATAAGAAAAGAAAGTTCATCGAAAAAATTATCATTCAATTGTGACATGTAAAAGGCCAAAGAAAAAAGAAGAGAGCCTGAGAAAAATAATGACATGAAACTTAACGCAGAAGGGAGGCGTATTGAACCATGAAAAATTTTAATTTCCCGCTTTTCATTCAACACTATTTCAGAGAACTTTGCGCGCAGCGTTGCCAGATCATATAGGTTGTCGACTGAGCAAGTCGGAAACGGATGAGAGATTCATATTTTCAATATCAATATCTCGTTAACTAAACGTTGAAGTGCTAATTTTATTCTTTTAAATCATTCTTGAAACATCTTTCACCATACCCTCAGTTTGTTACAGAATTCTGTCGAGTGAGTTTTTCGATATAATAAAAAATAGTTGGAGGGACCGGACATTTTACATACTTTAAATGGGACATGACCCTCAAAATCGCGAACTTTGTTCTCGAACATCTCGCGATCTAAACGGTAAAAAGTTATGGAATTTCAGGAATTCATAGATGAAGCTACTCTTAACCTATGAAAAAAATTTTAGCCAAATCTGTCGAAAAGTGGCTTCACGCTGGAACTACCTTGAGGACGTTCCCAAGGGAAACACTTTTCTTAGGATTTTTTTGAAATTTCGAATGAACATTCCTATGAGTGTCCTCTATACGTAGGTATTTCTCAAAACCCTCCTTGCGGGACTAAATTTTGAATTATTGAAGATTCAAAATCACATATTTAACATGGGATCCCTATCCTAACACCCATTGTGGAGCATTTTTTCTTGAATAACCTCAGTAATGTTCTTATAAATTTCTTGAAAAACTGAGTCATCAATTGAACATATAAGAAATATGTTTTTCGAAAGATAACAAAAGCAAGCGGTACTCATTTTGTTGTAAAAAATGTTCGAAGTGAGCTACTTTTCACTTCTTCTTCATTACTTGATGAGTGAGAAATGGTGATT
>JABMBR010010063.1:0-43725 GCA_018881525.1 Meteorus sp. PSUC_FEM 10030008
ATATATTATATATATTATATTATGTACAAATAACCGGAGTAGGTTGGTGTATTGACAAACGAAACAAATTCACAGTTCGTGATATAAATGTTAGTTCAAACCATAAAATTCTGTGTGTTGTATTATCAGTTAAGCTATGTACAAAACAATTCCAAAGTCAATCGTATATACGAAAGCTGTCAATTGATAAACTGAAATTAAATCTAGTCTCGATGTATAATTCAATGGTGCAAGCTTATGATTCTGTCACATGGTCGTTTGAAAGACAATAATTAAATTATATTATACAATAGAGAGAGAAAATAAATTATTGTGCATGAAAAATTTCCCAAAATATCATTCACTCAATCTCCAACTTTGACTGCAAGAATTATTCGAGTATTGTAATATATTGTGTGGTGATATGCTCCACGAAGTTATTATTTGTTTCCATCCTCCATTCATCTCAGAAAAATCGTTCACATTGACACAGTATTTCGACGGGGAAAATTTACTTTGATGATATCTGATGAATCGAAAAAAAGTTTGACCTCTGCCATGTATTAACATTTGTAATACTTCACGATAACGGATGTGTAGCGTTAGATATTTATTGCGTAAGTTGTGTCCATGAGTATCGTGCTCCGTTGTCAGTGTTAGACGGAAGAAAAAATTGCCTGATCAAAGATTAAATACACAAAGTATGTGCGCATAAGAATGTCAATTTTGTTTTCTCCAAATCGATAGTTTTATACAGAGAAACAATACATTTTTCCAATTCATCAAGATATGTTCGATGTTTCATTCATGACAACGAACGATGATCACTTGAAATAAATCATTACCTCATATCTTCTGCGATGGCTGCAATTATCATATAGCGTGACACGCATATGAGTCAGTTAGAATGCTCGATATGTAAAAATTCGGTAGCATAAAAAATTAAATATGTAATATATACCTTGGATAATTCCCAGGCGCTGATGGCCTCCGGCATTTCCAAGTTGTGATTAGTGGTGGGTGGGGAATCCACGGGATATCCCGCAGGCACGTAGCATTCAATAGAAGTTGATCGACTAGATATAATGAATATATTGAACTTGAAAAGTTCACCTATGGTGAATTAATTCGTGGAAATATGTTACGCAATGGATTTCGTCGACGAATTCAATTCTCAAATACCTTTAGGCAATATAACCAGTTTTGCCGGAAATTATCGCATTATCTCTCTTTTTTTACATTTCTCTTCTTCTTACATCTTGATTTTTACCATTTTTGGACCTGCTCCGGCACACCATGTCCGACTGAGAAAAAAAGTCTACCTGTATCCAAAAAATAATCGATGTGATTGTTTGTGACTGTAAGTCAATTGAATGGATCTCTCATACTGTGCCTATCTGACACATCTCACCTTAAGACCAAACAATGATTTGTCGATTCATCAAACATTAGAAAAAATTAATTCTAATTTATCATTCGCATTAGAACTTCGTTTCCTGCTCTCATCAAAAGTACAAATATTACATAATTGAAGGTAAAAAAAAGACATGAAAGAAGGCAGATGTAAAAGGGTCGCACGTAGCAATTTCATTTACCAATAATAATTCACGGCCACAATTTAACGAAGTGAACGTTTCGTGACCATGAACTAGTCTTGATGACTGTTACATTACACACGGACCTCACTTTATTATTCACGTGTTCGAAATCACGTCAAAACGAATTTTTACAGCGTCTGAACATTCACCGAAATCCGTTCATATATAAAAATTTAATCAGGGGATCCTCAAACTCTCTCCTCAATCACTGTCACATCTTGGAAAATCCGCAAATCTGACTCTGCCACGATCATATGCAAACATGTTCACGGAATAGTTATTCCACTACTTTGTGTGGAAGGACAATAATTGTTCGAGCGTGTGGCTCTGTCAGCGAATCGTATATAAGATGTTCTCACACTCGCAGAGTCGTCAGTCTTAGAATCGACTCTTCAATTAAAACAATATTAAGTTTAGACTATTTTACAAACCGGCATCATCATGAAGTTTGTTAGTTGCATCGGGCCATTGATGGCATTATTATTAATAAGTGAATCACGAGCTGGTACGTCATTACACATTGCAATCCGCTTTACAAATCTATCAACTGCGATTTTTTCGGATTCATTACGTGGCAAATTGATTTATCTTTCCAGGCATATTGCGTGATTTTCACAATAAGCACAAGGAGCAGCTTATGACTGTTTTGGATCCTCTTGGACTATTTCACACTAAAGGTGGCGATGCTGGTGCCAATGCTCATGCTGATAGTACAAGTATCAACCATAATTTGAATCTTGGACCCATTGGTCTTTCTTCATCAGTGAACCATGCGTCAGCATCGGCTAATGCTGGTGCTAGTGGAGGTTCGGCATCAGCCAATGCTGATGCTACAGCTAATGCTGGTGGATTTGGAAAAGCTGGCGCTAGTGCTAATGCAAATGCTAACGCCAATGCAAATGGCAATAGTGGTGCCTACAATGGTGGTTATAATGGTGGATATAACGGTGGATATAATGGTGGATACAATACTGGAGTCAATGATGGATATAATGAAGGATATTATGGTGCCCATAATAACGAATACAGAGCAGTACAGAACGGTGGACATGGCGCTGCATACAACCAGGGATACAATGGCCAGTACACTAATGGAAATGTGGGGCAAGGGAATCGTGGATTAAATGCTGGCCACGATGTTGGTGGTGTTCGACACACAAATGGTGGAGTTAACAGTGCGTCTTCCAGTTCTTCTTCATTTGTGGGTGCTGATGGAAAGACACACACTGATACCAAAACCAAAACTCAAGGAAATGCACAGGCCGATGCTAACGCAGAAGCTAACGCCGATGAATCAGTTGAATCATATGGAGGTAACTGAGAACTGGCATGATTTTCATTCTCTTCATTACTTTTCCTCGCTGTCATCACAAGTGCCATAAAAAAAATTATGTGCATCCTTGTGTGCACAGTGCAGAAAAGTTATGTTCAGTATTTATTACCAAGCTTTTATAGGTTGGATGTAAATTAATAATTCAAATGTAGGGAAACAAGATAATGACAGCTATGGAGACTCTAATATTCGTGATGGCAATGCGGATGGTAATGCTAACATAAACCGCGCTAACAATCAGTTCCATGATTATTCTCATGGAAATGACAGAAGAGAAGAATCAATTAGTTCATCTGATGGTTCTTCATCGATCGCCAATGCGATTGCTTCAGCAACAGCTAACACTAATGCTAATTTGGGGCTTGAGAACAATCATAACAGATCACCACAAGTACAGAACAATGATCCCCAACTGAAATATACTCCCTCGAATCCTAATAAGCGTCCAGCAGTGAAAACCGTTGGAACTCCTAACGTAATTCATCTGAAATTAGTGCCCCAGTCTAATCCTCAATCTACCTATTTATCACGTCCCAGAAATCCAACGATGACAATTAACATTGCTGATACAAATAATAAATTTAGTATGCCTCGTGCATGCTCTCGTTGTGCATCTGATGCTTATGCCAGAGTTGATGCACAGACGATATCGAAAACGGGAGGACTGTACTCTGATCAATTTCAAATAAGCCAACCTGGTAAATACATAAGAAACGGGGGACACGTACCGACTATTTCCCTCAATGGACATCCAGGTTCTCAATGGCCAACTAATACAATTATTATGCCGATAATAATGGTGGTTGAATCTGATAATCAACATCGTCGTACGAATCAACATCAACGTCAATTAACTCATTATCGTCCTATACAATCAGATCTCACTTCATTGCGACCTTATCAACCACAGAGAGACACTGTGACAGCAATCACTACGGAGGAGCCAATTTCAAATACGGCTCCAGGTGAGATCGCGTTGCATACTGATGACATCTAAGATGTGTAAAAATGAAATCAGTATGCAACGTTGATAATATAAAATACCCTGTGCTTTTTTGCTCTTGCTAATTTTTTAATGCGGAGATTGAATATTGCATGGCTGAATTTATATACAAATCATACTAACCTATCTACTATAGGAATGTGGAAAACATATAGGGATTAATTGAATATTTTCACATTTCATAGGGAAAGGACATAACTTTGGCACTGGATTTGGCGATGGAAATTCTGGATCGTTTGGTGGGAATTTCGGATCTCACGGTAGTGAGAACTCGAATTCATATGGCGGTTCAAACTCTGGGTCTTATGGCGGTGGCAATGCTGGTTCAGCCTTGGGTGGTTATCAGCATTATCGTGAAAATCCCTTCTTGAACAGTGGTATAGCAAGTGCGAACGCTGACGCTAATGCAAATGCTCAATCTGGATCGTTTGGTGATGGTGTACAATACGGTCAAGTGGGTGGACAGAATCATGAGGGCAATCAAGGTGGATATGTTGGTAATCAAGGTGATCATCAATTACAATATGGAAAAGGACATCATGTAGGTGGACAATCGAATACGGTGAGTAATGCAGCTGCGAGTGCAAATGCCAATGCCAACGCTGGACATAATACTGGACATTATGGCGGAAACGATGGTATAATTCCCATCAGCAGTGGAAATCCATTCCTGAATAAGCCTAATTTCACACCTCAAGAATTACATAATGCTGGTAGTTCTGGTGATTTCGTGACTAATGGTGGTTATGGAGGAAATCAAGGATCTAACAGTGTAGGAGGTAATCACGGTTCTTCAGGAAATTATGGAGGTTCATATGCAGGCGGCGTGAATTCAGGAACCAATGCAAATGCAAACGCCAATGCCAACGCCAATGCTCAAACATCTGTAGGCGCTCCAGGGAATCATGGAGGTTCTGGAAATTACGGACAATCTTCCGGTAATTATGGCAGTTTCCCAGAAAATTCTCATGCACATCATGAAGTTCCAACTACTGCACCATCAAATATTTATGGTGGATCTATAGGTTCGGGAGCTGATGCAAATGCAAATTCAAATGCTCATGCTGGTGTTCAAAATTCCGGAGTAAAACAAGGATTCCCATCATTAAATACTAATTTGGACTTGCCAATAGTTCAACCGCATAATGAAGTTGTATTGAACCCAGTGGGCGCTCGTGGAGAAACAGGAGGATATGGAGGACTTTCTGGTTCAAGTGCAAATGCTAATGCAAATGCAGTAGCGAATGCTAATGCAAATGCGAAATCACAAGGATCATATGGGTCTCCGTACGATCAAGCTCAACCGAACCCATTTGGTACGAGTGGAAATGGCAATGCAGGAGCAAATGCTAAAGCAGTCGCCAACGCTGTTGCCAACGCTGGTGCTGGTGCTTCTGCAAATGCTGTTGCTAATGCCAACGCTGGTGCTGGTGCTTCTGCAAATGCCGTTGCTAATGCCAACGCTGGGAATATCCCCACTAATCAACTTCCATTGGGAGGCTATGGAAAAAACAGTGGATATCCATTAGGTACTGGTTATGGTAGTGGAAATTCTGATGCATCAGCCAACGCCAATGCCAATGCCGGCTCCAATGCTCGTGCTACTGCCAATGCTAATGCAAGTACAGGAAATAATGCTGTTGCAACAGCAAATGCGAATGCAAACGCTAATGCTGGACAAGGTTTCCCATCCAAGACTTCAGCGACAGCTGAAGCTATAGCCATCGCAGATACATCAAAAATGCTCATATTCACTGATTAAAATCGGTGATATTAGATAAACTTTTATCTGATTTTTCAATTGTGCGACTTGAATATTACAGTTTGTTTGTGAGTGCAATATTGATGATAAGAGAGAGAAATCTGATGTGTAGTTACAGTGAAATTGATGGAGAGTAATGTGAGTTATTTATAATTTATCGTCAGTTATAAATGATACAAAAATATCACAGCGAGATATCTATCCAAGTACTTACTGTAGTATTATTGAAACGTTGTGAATATTGTTGCGATGAAATTTACTCCTCGAAGATACAGAGCCGTGAGATGGCCTTTCCTCCTGCGAATACTCATGTGATATTTTTTCATGCTATTTTCGAAATCTTCTCATTTCATTATGTATACATATTCATGTATGCATGTAATGACAATCAATTGTAATGAATATCAGCGCTTCTACGAAATTGCCGTATGAGATTAATTGAGCATCGTGGCTGTGGTTACATAAAATTATTACTATAAAAACAAATAATATGCGCGGGTGATGACAAAATCTTGATGATTCTGCGATATTAGAACTTGAGTAAAAAAAAAAAGGAATACCTTTGTGTGATGTTTTTATAGTTTATACCTGCCATATATTGAAAGTGTCGTGAATGAAATGCCAATAAAATGATAATGAATTTGTTTTTCAATGTACATTGATGACTCATAATTTTTTTCTCTTTCTTCCTCTCCATTTTTTTTTTTTTCATATTGGCAACATTAAGATTGGTGGAGAATAAATTAAGGTGGTAATGGGATAAATAGCATGAGTGGGCAATTAAAAACCGGAATTCTAACTACCATAAACTTTGTGAATTTAATTCTTTCGTCTTTCATCGATTGTTTATGTGAACTTGAGCTGTCGATGGAGAATGAGAAATTATATAAAATTAGGCAGCATCCAGAATATTTCCTCAATTATTTTCAGCTGTATCTCCTTTTCTCTATTCGAAATTTATTATTGGATTAATTTATCGACTATTAATATTAGCGAATGACAACAAAATAATTATGAATTTCGTCGTGGCGAAAAAGGTGAAAATATATCGTAACATATCCTCAGACACTTCATTATCAACGACCATGAAAACTCATTCACGTGACAACGTAAAATATTAGCATAACGAAAATTTACGAATAAAATCTTGCCGTCCATGAACTGGAAGGTCGACTGCTCTCGACTCCTTTGCCTGGAATCAACATGTGTAAAAATTTTGGATGGGTAGTGCGATATAAAAACTAGATGCTCGCAAATCTCTCTAGTCAGATGTAATTTTCGCGTCGTAGAATCCAGATGATAAAATGGAGGACACGACATTGTTATTTATGTGCACAATGACAATATTGTCTATCAATATCATCAATGAGTCATTTGCTGCACCATCTCCAGTGCCTGATAATTCATTCGTCTTTCCTGGTCCATCGACATTGGATAATAATTATCGTAAGTCCATAGGATGATCAGATAGATTTTCATCATCCAATTCTAATTAACATTCACGAAAATTATCAAAAAAATTTGTTTCTTTTTCTGCCAATGTAGATTCGCCTCGTTCACTGGCAGACGATGACAATCGTAAGTATAGAAACTTCTACAGTTTCACTTCCACTTGATACATTTTGTCAAATACTTGGAGTAATTTATTGTGACTTTTTGATATTCAGCATCAGCGGATTTCTATGGACGCAATTTAGACCGCTACTCGCATGGCTACAATAGGAAGCAACCCAGGCCTTATTTATCCTCGGGTCACGGTTGTCGAGGTCACAATTGTGACTATGAAGGCTACGGGTTCGTTGAACGTATAATGCTGATAAACTCTCCCTATTCCCCTTCTCTTCTCTGCTGAAACACACATACACATATATGTTGACTCCTTTTACTAATCCTCCGAATCTCCTCTGCCCATGCCATTCACGATATTTGGTATTTCTAGCTCGCGGCCGGTTTATGGGGGTTATTACCCGCAAAATCAACCTTCTGGAGGTTCGTACGCCACAGCTTCTGCGGGAACTTATAATCAGCCTGATCGTTCTGGTGGTGTTGGTGCAATAAACAGTCAAGCGAATGCCCAAAGTGCTTCATTCAATGTTGGGCCATTCTCAGCAAGTTTTAGTTCTGCAGTTTCAATTTCTGGTCCCAATGGTCCTATCAGACCCACCAAGTGAGTTGGATATAAATAAATAATGAAAATTTTTTATAGGGATATGACAACTCGTAAGCTATTCTAAATTTCAGCTCCATCTTTCAGGTTCCAATTAGTTCAAGATATAAAAATGCAAGAAGAAAGTTGAGAAAAAATGATTTTTTTAGCCCTTCTGACTAGAAAGCACCTTTAATTTGATGAAAAAAAAAACAAATACTATTAAAGTTCTCACTCAATATGCGTCTGGGTATGTAAATACTCAAATGTCTGATGTGTTTATTTATGAGCACTCGTATGTGAGAGTTGTGCTCTTAAATGGACTTGGTTGCATTGTGCATTGGGAAGTATAGAAAGTGTTTGGTATATGGCCCCCTCCAGACTATTCTGCTCTCTTACTCTCTTGCCCTCACCCTCTCTTTTTCTCTGATGGGGTGAATGCAATTTTTGGTCTTGTGGACGTGTGAAAAGAAACGAACAAAGAGAAAATGAATCTTCTAGGTTCTCAGGCGATTTTAGTCCAGACGGCCAGACATCCAGACTCGTTTTAAAGGGATGACTGAGAAAGAGAGGGTGAGATTTGTGAATAAACATAAATATATGTGTACAAGGTATACATATGAAAATGAATGATATTGGTTGTTTCACACCATGAAGAAACCAAGTCAACATTTACATTACATATGGGAATGATCAGTTTTTTTCCTGTGCGTTGACATTCAGAGTAACTAAGAGACTGATTTCGATTTAATCACTTCAGGACTATCCTGAGTTATAATTTATGATCATTATAGTGAAGTTATGTGGTTGGATTAGGAACAAAAGTTGAATATTTAGCTGTGAGATAAATTTTTGATGAATAATTTTGGTATATTTTGTTTTAACTTTCAGTTTCAACTATTGATGTCAACCAGAGGCTGTCACAGCAATCATGAACATTGTCATACTGTAATTTATTACATCCTCGTCATTGTCTCGTTTAATTTTAAAACAACCACCATTAGTTGAAAATAAAATTTATGTATACTATAGATTGTTAGCTACTAAAGGCATTCTCTTTATCTGTCTCCTCTGCCCCCTCCACTTCGTGATGAGTGCACCCTGCATCCTCCGCATCCTCTCAACTCAACGACTACATGTTTGGGTGTGTTTGTCCAACCACACGAACTTTGGTAATTTATCGAAGAGAGAGTGCACTGGCCCTTTGTGTTCGTCTTAGCCAAACCACCACCAGATGTTCATGAAAATACGACGAACAAAAATCCAACTGCATATAAGGTCTGCGTATGTATATGTACAATTTTTAGTATGAGTACGAGTAGGACAAAGCGAGAAAGTTTTGGCAATGAAGCAGAATAAGTAAAGCAAGAAGTAAAATAAAAAGTAAAAAGGTAAAGAGAAAAAAAAAATTATTCGAAGACGTGAAAAGATGAGGGAGGTTGGACTCATGTATAGGATTAACAGCACAAAGGCAGATCAGAAAGTGACAAGGGATGGAGAGGTGGTTTTTGGGGGAGGTAGGAAAAGACAGTGTGTGTATGTATGGTTGGAAGTAAAGGTGAGTTGGATAAGAGAAAAAAGAAGTCATAGCCAGCAGTATCGAGATTCAAAAAAGAGCGTGCATTGACCGCTGATGCGATCTGTACACACATGCGATTTCTGCCCAGTAATGTATCCACAATAAGATGCTGTGTGGTCGTACAATAAAATTTTACGATTCGACCATTTAATTTTAAACTTCTCGTTTGGTTATCGCAACCTCTCATTAAGAATAATGCACAATCATGTCATTTCTTCAATGCACAATTCATTGGAACTGCTCGAGTAATTCAATAGACTGACAGGACAAAGTCACACTCCTCCATGGATCCATTTCGATTTGTTTATGTAATTGTCACAATGCCTGCGTTCACTCCGTATTTTTCTCGAGAGCTTTTCAGTATTTTCATCAAACTGTGCTTCGCTATTTCTTCATCATAGATATTCAACTATTGATCGATAGATCTGAACATGTAGAACTACTGTGAAAGCATCAAAATTGACAAGAGCATGTGCATTTGGAAAAATTCGTTGCGGTCTATTTGCAATGATGATCGGGTGTTGAAGACATTGTTCTGCAAGAGGATTACGGCCCTGTCAGCCGGTAAACCAGTCCCACCTCCCAATGGAAGCGATGAAGAAGATGAAAACGGGTGAACGCATACAAGGGGATACAAGGGGGTGGTTGGGAATGGAGAGAAGACAAAAGGGAAAAAAAATGTAATAGAAAGTGGTCCGTCCGGTGCAACAACCTATACATATCTTGTATGTGTGACGTTTTAAAGTACACTACCCATTCCCAGTTCTCTTCGTGTTCCTGTTTTTTAGCAAGATCGTGGTATACTACGTGGCAAGGGAATCGTCCACTTTCCCGTGGGCATCTCGCTGATCCCGCTCGCATTTCTCGTGCGGTTGTCGACTCGGAAAGTATCCTCGGGATAGTGTCGGTAAGTGAAAGATTTATCCATGTTCAGACTTTCATTTTCGATTGTTGATTCGTTCATTTAATAAACGCCTTAACAATATTCAAATCTTCCAGCTGGTTATTATTCATGAATGCCTTTTAATTTACAATCAATTTGTCGATGTCGATTTGCATTTTGTTTTCACTTGGATCTCACCAGCCAGGTTTAGTCATAGATCTTCGCATAGAGATATGAACATCGATACTCAACAGAGAAGTGACCTCGCTAGAACTTCTATTTCTACTTTACTTTTACTTTTGTGGTTGGTGTTATAACATTAGTTTAGTGAGCATACATTCACTTGAGCATTTAATCCGTCAGCTGTTGTGTGTGTGTTCTATTAGGGAGATTGAATACATTTATTGAAAATTTCGTTTGTGAATTTGTTTCAGAGAAAAAAAAAATAAAACAAAATCTTTAGGCCAACTCGACATTTATCCCGAAAAAAAATGGCGAAAATTTTGGCACTTCTGGTGATCGCATCGGTGTGCGTAATTGTCAACGTCCAAGGTCAACAATTACTAAATAAAAAACGTGAGTAATGGGTTATGATTGAATGATTTATTTAATTTTCATATAGTTGGTACTTGGAACATTTGTTTTTTCCACACAGACGTAATTGGTCAGACATTTGACGAAATCGTTGTATCATCGGACCTGAATATTCGGAGAAAATCTAAAGAAAATCGTCAGGGCAAAAAATTACTGATGAACGTGCCATCAGGAACAACAGGTTCACCAGGAAAATCTACTCAAGTTGCATCCAGACTTATATCCACTGACGGGAGTGAAGTTGTAGCAGCGCGTGAGCGACGCGGTGTACCTAAGAAAAGGTAAGAGAAATAATTTATGCTAATCTATTCCTATTCATTCAGAAACGCCAATAATTTTTCTTTTTTTGATATTAGTCCACTAGATCTCGGAGTCGCTGGATATTTACTCAAGTCTCGGAAGCGCTGATGCAAAAATAAAAATTCCATAAGAAAAAAACTAACATAGCACGTGATGCGAGGACAACCGCACGGACACTCACCATCTTCATCTGTGATCACACGTTTCGGCCTGCTTTCGGTCTTTGGCTGTAACAAAAAGCACAATAAAAATTCGCAGTTCCATAACAAAATTAATTGAATTTATTTCTTATACCTCACCATTACCAAATTATTTATCCACATGGCAAAATATACATTCGCATAGTAAATATTCACAAACTTTAACAATTCCAAATTCGTATAACGATAATGTTCAAGACACACCTGTGATTATTTATAAATGTTTTGTTTCTTTAATCGCCATCGTACATTTTATTTCACCATCAACACCTATGACTACTGATTAGTTTACACGTTTCAGTATCCAGAGAAAATATTCACGCTATGTTAAATTATTACATTGTATTCTGTCGCATTCACAAAATTATATCCAGGTGGTGTATTCAAAGTAGTTCATTGACCTGTGCGTGGCTTCTTCCCTTGTTATATATTGCCCATATAGTGTTTAGTCCTTTCGTGATTTGCTTCTGAATGGCGTAGTAATTTTGTAGCACGCCTCTCCTCTCATGGCATTTCTCCTTCCATTGCGTGCTATTATACTTACATATATGCGTTGGAATATATAACATTCAGACGTGCAAGGAAATTCCGTCCGCAGTAATCAAACTGCGGAGCTATTAATCCTGAAATAACACAACCTAATTTTCATCGACGATGACAGAAATCAAATTTATCATATGTCAATTCTCTATTGTGAATGTCTCGTTGATAAATCGTGTTTTTTTGCTTTTTTTCCATTGATAGTCAATGGACTGATTCAATTTTAAGGATTTATTTGCTATTTTAGTTTTATTACTGGTTCAATGAGACTTTTGGAATTATTTGTTATTGATAAAATGGATATTTTGCAATGAAAAGTTATTTTTATGTATGTTTAAGTATCTACATAACGATGTTGAATGCAGGGAAAATATTGCTGAGTCGTGATGTTAAAAAAACGTATAACGATCGTTGAAACAAAGAAGAAATTCTTCACGACGAATGGGCCTATCGCGGACGAGCGTGGAATTCCATTATTAAGGGAATTGCATCAGTGTGGGATGAAAAGTTGTAAGGGAGAGAGTGCAGAGGAGAGAAAAAAAATATCTATGGACGGGATGTGGACGCATCGGTTGCATGTTCGCAGCCGGAAATGAATTTTTCCACAAAATTCAGTAAAAATCTTTGGAATACCCATTGAATAGAAAATAGTTCCATGGCGGATAATAAAATTTTATGTTATGGGCATCGTTTGTATACAAAGTTGAACATTTTATTGAAGAGTTCATGTAAAATTTCAATAAAATTCATTCGAGGTATTCATTTTTATTCTTTGATTGAATTCATTCTTCATCGATAGGATGTTTCCATCACATCCACTCGGTTGTATGACCATACCCTGAATTGAAGCAATTTTAATTGTCAGAAAAGTTCTGAATGACATAAGAATTGCATCAAAGTTTGGATTCACCTTGTGATAGACAATATTAATATTATGTCAGTGATTCAATGAAGTCTGGTCAAAGGCAATAATAACTCTTACAATGCGATCAAAAGTCCGACGATGAGGCCAGTGGCGGTGGCCGCCTTGGCTTTTCGTGTTTGGAATGTTCAATGGCTATTGAACATCACAGATATGCTCTGTCCAATGTTTTCATTTTATTATCTATATTCTTTTCTTTTTTCCTCTTATCCTGTATCCTCAAACTGTGGCGCATCCTCTGTGGTAACACGGCAGTAAAAGTTCACCGACATGTCGTCTGGAGAGCCAACGCACACGTACGATTAATTCATAAAATTCCACCGTATTCAGTCACTTGGATGTCATCAATTCTCTTATCACGTATATTTGTGACCAATGCTTGTGAGCGCTATGCGTTGAACCGCATGAGGATCTGCCATGTGCGTCCAACTGTCTGCCTAATGATGAACAACAAGATGAATACGAAGGCAAAATACAAAATAAAATGAATAAAAAATGAAGAAGACGAAAAATACAAACGTGTAGTGTAACGATACCATGATCCCACCCTTTATTGTTATGATTTCCCCTTGCACATGCTCATGTGGGAGGTATAAAAGCAATTGTGAAATTGGATCCAGCACACAGTGGTTTAACTTGAGTGATTGTTGATAGCACATCTTCATTTTTTCGTCGTCAATCGAGTTATCTCTGACATTATTTCAATCATGATTGCTGTCAGTCTATTTGTCATTGTGACAGTCATTTCTTTCACTCATGGTCGAGCCGTAGACACCCGCCGAGGTAAACAATCGATATAATCTGCAAAATTGTGTAAAGAATTCTTCTATTGATGAACTTCATAACAGAACATATTGAAATTATCCAGCACCACTCACAGTTGATTCATATGGGAAGAGAGTTTTCCTAGTTCGTGAACAGCGTAATCCAATGGCGATTTATCCACACCGATCAATGATGATTTCGGGGATATATCAACCGAAGACTCGAGTGTCCAGCAGACAAGCAACAGGAGTCTTTGCACAAGGTAACGCTGTTAGCAGTGATGCTTTCCTGGCTGCCAATGTACCAAAATATGCTCCGGAAGTTCCTGAAGCTGTTGATGAACCTGGGATATCCAGTGCAGAGGCACAAGCAGCTCCTGGACCATTCGAAACACCAGTTGATGAGAAGGAGGTTAACTCTGGTGTGGAAAATAATGAAGACGAAACGCAAGATCAGAAAAATGTTCAAACACAACAGGTAAGTGGGCAATTTCTGATATCGAATATGAAGATGAATTCATACCTGACTTTCATTGAGCTTGTTCATAATGGAATTGAAAAGGAAGAAGAGGTCCCGCAATATTCTACAGCTGCTCCAGAAGTAGAACTACCAGTCGTACCACAAAAAGGTGTTGAACAACGTCCGGGTAAATCGAAAAAACCATCGAACAAGGGAAAAAAGTCAAAAGTTCATGCTGGTAATGATGATGTTGATGAAGCAGACTACGAAGAAAATGATGATGATGAGGATGCAGATGAGGAACAACCAACAATTTTCAATCCCTTCGAGGGCAATCGTAGAGGTGCAATGCCAACGTTCTATAATTCCTTCCCAATGGTTTTCAGTTTTCCAAAATCTCATGGACGTGATTCATCTTCTGGATCATCACTACCAGGAATGATAACAGCAATAGCAAATAGTTATTCTACAGGAAAAAGTGGTGTTGCAAGTTCAGTTGCCACAGCTTATGGGGGCTCACCGAACAGGTAGGAAATTTCAAAGGCGAGATAATATTTATTGTCCTGTAATATTATTATTGGAAATGATTCTGATCGTGTGGTTATTTCTCTCTCGTAGCAGGAAAAAACTTCAGAAATCTCATCAAGAATAAAAATCCAAGGAGAATATTATTTAAAACTATAGATAACATCTATGTTCGCCATAAAAATGTGTAATCCACTGGAAGAATGTTTCATTTTTATATTAAGGTTTATAAAATGATGAATAAATAAAAGGATTGTCGAAGAAAATTATTTCAACCGTCAATTTCATTAGGGATAAACATTGCATGGGATTAAAATGCTCGCATGTTACGACGTGTCTTAGTACACGTATTCAATCTCGGTTTATTGTAGAGAGATTGAGTGTAAGACGTTCGTGATGCAAATGAAATATGAAATTGCATGAAGAGACATTTAACAAGTGCGTCACTAACGTTTACATTGGCGGGAGATTCCCAGAAAAATAAATATGAATAAATATGAAATGATATTCTCATATTTTGATGCCACAAATAATTAACTGGTTCTGTCCTTCGAATATAGGGATTTCCCGCTATCACCTCAAAAAAGTATCCCATCACTTCCTCTCACTTTTTCTTATACAATTCCTCCTCCTCCAAAATGTACAGAAATTAACAAGGTTGTGCGTATATAAGAAGGTCAAGGAAACATTCAAACTAATCAGAGAGTTCTTCGAATATATAAAAACACGAGAGTTCTTCTACTCAGTATCATAACCAAAAGGCTCTTCTGCAGTTATCTATAATATTTCTACTACGGTTCACAGAGGTGTTGAATGAGTTTCTAATAACAATGGCAATTAAATTATTCATGGTGTTGTTCGCAGCAATATTTGCTGTCAGTGCTCTTGCATATCCATCATCACAGGAAAATGTTGGAGGTATAAAATGATGATTATTGATTCTTGCCAAGTTATACTGTGATAACGGACTATCTTTTATCGGAATTGACGGGATATAGAGTTGAGTGTAAAATTTCTTGTGCTCGAGTCCAATTTCAAGAAATGATGTGATTTAATATTTGCTCATTCTCAATCAATGCAAAAGATGTGTCATAATATGAGAAAAAAAAGTTGTGAATTCATCTTGAATATTGATTTTTTCCTACTATGACATTTGTGATTGATAATTCTTCCTATTGGATTCCTGTTTATTGTATTTATTTTAAATCATCGTTGATCAAATATTCTGTATCTTTCTTTAAGTCATATCTTGGTTCACTGAATAGTGAGATCGAACATGAATTTTAATTGGACTTCTATAAAAAGTGGAAATGCAAAATCGATCGTGGCTTTTCAATAGTTCTATTAGATAATCATTCATATCACAATTGGAAACTTCTCTTGAGAGAGCTTTTTATTTCGTTTATTCAGCTGGTAGTGCATCAATTAGAACAGAACGAGCTGCTAGTCCTACCCCATACCATCAACACAATTATCCATATGGAGGACATCAACATCATCAGCATTATGATGATATCCATTGTCAACCTCACTATGGCCATTTAGATTGTCATATTGACCATCATGACGTCTACAGTGGAAATGGAGGGCATTTCGAGAATGGTGGATATGGTGGATATGGGGGTTATGGAGGTTATGGAGGTTATGGAGGATACGATGGATACGGACACCAGCATCATCATGGACTCAGTTCAGGTCAGAATTTCTATCCCGCTAGTGGCAAAACACATGCTGATTCTTCCGCTAAATCTTTTGAAATAAAGACACTGCTCGGTGGTATTTCTTTTTCTGATGCAGAATCTCACGCTGGGTATAAATTCTTTTGGTTTTTTTCATTTATGCCGCTTTAATAATATTCGTCACATAATTTTCACTGTATTTTCTGATCTGTTGTTTTACAGGACTCGGAGGGGTCTACTGGGAGGATTATTGAGATGAACTTCGAGAAGCAATTTATAGGAATATAGAATGGAGGAGAATAGAAATTTAATTGTATTTTTTTGCATAATAAAAATTTTTTCGCACTGAGATATCTATTGATTCTGTTCATATTATGGTTTATATGCCATGAAGAATTGTATCGATACACTCTCAACAATTGTGCCAAATTTGTAAGAATTCGTTGCGTCAGTATGTTGAATTGTTTCAAAACTTCTCATGCCAAGTCAGCATGCGATGTTACAGTTTTTATTGAGAAATCATATCACACCATGCAAAAAAATTAGTCTGAAACAGTCCAATATTTTATTATATTGGAAGGAACGCGTATAAAAAGCGGCTGAATGTCTCTCGTGGTTAGTTCTGAAATAATTGAACTCTGGGACTGAAGTGAATGATCAATCTCTTCACCAATATCTTTTCGTTCTGCCTGGTTTTCGCATAGAGTATAATAAAACTCGACTATTTCCTAGATAGGGTATGAGTGTTTCAATGGTGACTACACCATTGTGTCTATTGCTTCTTGCAATAATTCCTGCAGATGTGATCGCTCATCCGATGCTATTCTCTCATGAAAAAGGTAACATACATTAATTGTCTATCTATAACTTATGTGATCAAGAGACCTCGATTAGACGTTAATAATTCCATTAGCCAATCATGCTGCTGCACCACCGAAGAATGTGAATCTTCCAGTTAACAATGGTCAAGCGAGGCTTAGTGCATCCGGCAGATCTGCTGGACTTGGCACAGGTAGAGGATTTCGTGTTTCTGCTAGTCCTCCCATTTCAGTTGGATTAGATGGATCTATCGGTTACCGCAGTTATAATCGAGATGTAAACGGGTACCGAGATGACAGATATGTTGGACCCGTGGGTTATGGAAGCACTGGTGTAACTGGCAGACAGAGTGGTTATGGTGGTTATCATGGAATTGGAGGAATTGATGGGCAAGTAGCTGTTGATGGAACTAGCAGACAGAGTGGATATGGTGGTTATCAGGGAATTGATGGAATCGATGGGCAAATAGCTGTTGGTGGAACTGGCAGACAGAGTAGTTATGGAGTTGGCTATGGAATTGATGCAGGTGTTCCAATTAATCGGTTCAGCATATCCAGTGGGCTAGGTTCATTCGATGGCTATGGTGAAAGTGGCGCTTCAGCTCGATCAGCCTACCTTGACAACTATCAATATGGTGGGTCGCCTGGGCAGATATCAAATCCAACTCGATACAATTCCTTCCGATGATGAAGAATCAAACACAGAGTATATACTTGATTTGCATTCTCCACTGGCATCTTCACAAGAATCATTTGACAACATAAATCGATCATTTTCCATTTCTAGCACTTACAAAAATTAGTTGGTCATTGGTATTTGCACTACGTGGAATTCCAGATGATCCATGATAAACAAATTGAAAATTCTATTGTTTCTCCATTCATAATAAAAAATAATCCACGTCGCTAGAAGTATTGTCAATCTCACTCTTAATATGATTTTTGATTCCTCGCCCAAGTGGCTTCGATATCTATCCACTTTTAAACACAATCTTGTCATGTCTCTCAAGCATTGATACCCCAGTTCAGGTATGTACATCATATTATTTGTGTTCAGGTGACAAGGTGCATAATTAGCAAAAAATATGTCGTGAATTGGTAAACTAAGATTTATATAATCATATGAATAATTACAAGAATCACATCTATCAATCATGTGTATAATAGTAATTAAACAAAAATACACTGAATCAAATAAGTAATCATGAATATCACGCGCGTTAGCCGCGTGTAGAAGAATGAATAAATGAATATAAAATGAAGTGAGGGAATATGGATAATGCGCACATTGATTGTGTGTGAGGTTCATTGAGTAGCATAGGACCGACTGTGCTGAAAACATTTATGTGATCTTGATTCTATTTATGTATCCAAGTGGGAGGCGAAAAATTATCACTTCATGTATTCCTAATGCTAATAAGCTGATTAATACCATGAGAGTTTCACTGGATGCATAGCAATATGATTATTTTCGTTACTCACCAACAATGTTTCCTTATAACATCATATCTTGGTGTGGACATATTTAGGATTGTGAATAATGTCTTACTTGTTTCAGTACCCTGGGATTCCCATAGGTCATTAAATCGGAATTGTTCAATGGGAAAAATTTCCATTGACCATTAGATTTAATTTTTAAACATGAACAATTCACTTTGAAAAATGTGTGGAGCAATGGTTAATGCGTTACTGTTTCACTGAGCATTGTACAATGTTGGTACTCGTGTCTGCATTATACCTTCTGCACGTAAAGGAAGGTCGCCAGGATTTTTCACACGTGATTAAGACTTCCCGAGAATATAAATACGGACATCTGCGCTGGTAGTCATCAGTTCAGTGCAGAAGCTCATTAAATTCATTGGTAAGCTCGGGTGATTGGAGTCGGGAAAATACTTTTACAGTGTGTTGATCGATAATTGGAGACTCTGAATATTTTAGTAACACAACAATAAATGATATAATTTTTTTTTAGATTGATGAATGTCAGAGGATAATCAGACTTTGAATCAATCAACAAATCAATCTGTGAGAATCACCTGTGAATAAAAGTAGCAACCAACGCTACCAACTGTTTCGAGCAATCATCATTGTAATTGTAAAAACAATGGCAGTAAAATTTGGATTATTACTCGTCGTAATGTTTGCAATAGGTGTTCTGGCTTATCCAACTCCAGAGGAGAACAGTGAAGGTATATAAAACGTTTATAAATTAACTGTCAAAGTTTTAACACACATTTCATTTTTATTTTACATTGATCTATCATGGTATTGATACAATTGGATTAATTGATTTATGTAGATTGAGAAATCTATAAAATTTATCATTGAATTGGTTCATTATTTTATTATATCATGCAATGTGGATGATAATTTATTTCAGGGGTTGAGCCGCTGTTGAAAATATTCCGACGGGCAGCTGATCCTGCACCGTACAATCCCTATGGTGGACATGGTGGACATGGTGGATATCAATGGCATGGTGGACATCAATGGCATGGTGGATACCATCCTAGTCATGGGTGGCACGGTGGTCATAATCCGCATGGTGGATATCCTGGACATGGCAACCGTTGGGGCCACCATTAAAGTCAAGAGTTGATAATTCAATTGTACTTTCTTCCTTCAAAAAATGTGGACACTTTAACCTGACAGTGATATTGAAAACAGTTGTCATTGCTTATATTGATTAACATTCCAAGAAGTCTAACTTCTCATCATTTTTTATAACTGTTCGAGAGAACTGGATGAAGAATAAACAATTTGCACAGAGAAATTGATTTGGATATTATTTACTGCTGGGTGTTACCAAATCCTTCCGAGAAACGAGATTAATATTGCGACGGATTTTATTCTGACGTCAGTGTAACACAAAAGAATTTCATGATCTCATAAAGGAAATGATAAAATAGACGTCATCACATTTATTTCTCCTCCACATCCATACACTTCATTGGCTTTCGCTCTCACCTACTTCAAACATTCACATAAACACTGAAATTCTTTTTGATGTTAATGATATTCATATTGAATTCGTTAGAAAATCTTCTTGAATATCTAGGAAGGTCAGCGAGATGTCTCAAACAAGTTTGGGTATTTCATGTAACTTCATATATAAATATCTGTTCTTCTAGTTTGGCCAGTATTATTTGAAAGTTCGTGTAGGCTTCATTGACATAAAAATTAATTCCATAAAGAGCCCGACGGCTGTTTTAGACTGAAAAATGACTCCAATTATATTTCTGTTCCTCGCAACGTTAGTCGTAAATGCAATGGCTTATCCTTCCGTTCAAAACAAATCATCAGGTGAGCAAAGAAATTGTGAAGAATCAGAAAGTGATTCCAAAGTTAACGAGTTCAATAGCATGACGAAAATTTATCACATCTACATTTTTAAGTAATTGGTACATCAACGAGAATCGTGAGAGCAGCTTATGCCAATCCTCAACATTTCGATCGAGTTCATTGTCTGCCTCATGAAGATCATGTCGATTGTCATATTGATCATCATGATGGCTACTCGGATTACAATCAGTACGCACCATCCGTCGATTCTAACTTCTTTCCACCAAAATATCCACCAACAAACCCACAGAGTGAAAATTCATATGCTGATACTTCTGCTAAATCATTCGCCATCAATACTCCTTTAGGTGGAATCTCATTCTCAGATGCAAAAGCACATTCTGGGTATTTATCAATTTTTCAATCATCCATTATTATTCTATCCATGAACATTTTTCAATAATTGTCGTATTATCTGTTTTTACTCTCGATAGGACTCACACCGGTGGTTTACTTGGAGCACTGTTAGAATAAATGTCACGCGTATAACCAATAATCTCTTGTATTTGTTTGTTTCCATGAAATAAATTGAATTTTTTATTTGAATGATGATCAATTCGTTTAGTTTACAAAAAATATGAATATGATCGTCATAGACGTTGATTGTGTTGGATTCAACAGAATAATTTTGACAAGTTCCATCTTCTCATTTTTTCTGGTATTTTTTTGCTGATAAAAGTCATTTTTCACGTCCACTCAATTCAAGAAGCATCGTTTCAACTTCGTCCCTCAACAAGTCCATCGGTTAGTTGGGAATTCCCAGTAAAGCCGTAAAAGTATGTGCGTGTTGGTGCGTGTTACTCCACTGTTGCTAACACTTGCTCACATTAGTTGTGTTAATTTGTTTTTTCTTCTATTGTATCGGGGGAAGTCCTTCGAAAACATGGAATTCCCCATTCGTGTCACAAAAATATCAACACATAGCAATTTTAAAGGTCCATATATTTTCTTTTAGTCTTTCTTCTTCGTGGTAATGACATTCAGCAATATATTCGCTTGGCAATATGTGTGCGCAAATAATTTTAAACTTATATAGGTACTGAAGAAGGTCGACGGGATATTGCAAACGTGTTTGAAAGTTTCTACGGATATATATACGAACGTCTGCTCTCGTGTTTTATCAGTGCGATTTGGTAGCTTGACTAGCAATCGTTTCACAACAATTTCAAATAAAGTTGCGTGAGCTGTTGGAATAATTATTATGGCAAAGTTTGAACTATTACTCATTGCGATGATTGTTGTTGGTGCTTTTGCATTCCCACGACCAGGTATGACAATAATTGAGAATATTCCAATGCTTCAGCACAATAACAATAGACATTTCAACTAATTTTATTATTATTTATAGCAAGAGTTATCCGTGCTGCTGATCCTGATCCTTATCATCATACACCCCATCATCATCAGCATGGCGGGTACTTCGAGACACATCGGGGCCATGGTGGATATGATGGATACAATCACGATAGACATTATTATCAAGAAAGACCATATCATTCAGCTCCAGTTCACCATAATCATGGTGGAAATAGTCAAGCCTATGCTGGTGCTGGCTCATTTGGATCTTCTTATGGAAGTGCTGCGTTTGCAACCGCGAATTCTCAGTAAGGATTCATTAATCATTTGTTCTAGTCTACTACAATGTCAGTTCAGCTGTTTTTATGATCATTTCTTTATTTTTGTTAGGGCTGGCGGACAGTTCTTCTGAGAGATGAAAAACAGTCTGACAATGCAGATTTAAAGAGCTCAAAAGTGTTTCATCAATCGACTGCCATCATTATTTATACGAAACTATTATGAAAAGATTATTTTTATTGTCTATTGTAAGACTGGGATTGAACTTGTTTGAAATGAATCAGCACTGATGATGAATCATAGACTTGAATGTTTAACTACAAAATCGTTAATGTGATAGTCTCATTACATGTTTTACTCTTCAATATAAATACGCCAATAAAATAAATTAATAGCGGTAATTATTTTGTTGTTTACTGACATCATTGGTCTGGAAACTAATTAAATATTTTAATGAGTCATGTTTTATGTTCTGATGTGAATGTGTTGTACTGGACTGGAAAGTTTGGATCTATGAAATTAATTACCTGAGGAACGATGTGTATATAACTGACAAAACGATTGTGGAGATCTCCTCGGTGCATCCTTCAACAAATGTAATTACTATGAGAAATAGTTACACGGAATATATTTCATTGCAATTTATTTACGTCTTGCATTTCAAAGATGGATCAGTGCACGCGACTCCAACATTTTTTTCCTCAATTATCATCACAATCGTTTTGACACGGGTTTTAGAAAAAAAAAAAATAGAGGAAAAGTCAATTCTACATTTAAATGTGGCGCCGTACACAAATATTCGTATCGAATGAATAATGAAAAGTTGAAAAATGTCAGTTGTTACAGTGGGTTTTGATTTTTTGATTGATCATAGAAAAAATTGTAGTCCAATTAATTTTGCCTTCAACCAAGATCAAATTAATTGATGTTTTCAAAAGTTGTAATTCAATCTTCCTCTCATTGATCAATAATGTTTTCTAGAATTTTTACATGACTAGCGGAGTTTATTTGCTTGGTCGATGTTGGCACGTCGTCACAGACAACGATTTGCTTTTGATAGTAAAAAGTATCGCAGCTGCAATACAAAGTTTCGGGTTGAGTGCGTGGAAAAAAGAAGGTGAGTATTTTTTTCTACCCTCCTGCAAATACATTTCGATATAGCAACAATTTTCCAGTCACGCATGATAATGCAAACTCCATGAATGTATAATGAAGTTTGATCGATTGAGCTTGAACCAATTTCTTTTTCCAGATAAATTATCTTTGAAAGCTTCATGTGCTAGCCTATGCTTTATCCTATATCTGTCAGCTATAGATATTCAACCTCGAAGTTAAATTAGAATAGGAGCAACCTGGGGGGTAAATTCTCGCTCGATTTTCATTGTGAAATGCATTTTGCGCGAACTAATTTTAAATCTCGCGTTCATTCCATCAGCAATTGAATCATTCGTTCATTCTCATTGTGGGCTTTTGATTAGAATCAGTTGAGGAGTTTTTACTCGTGCTGGTAAATCGTCGTATGATAATCACAAAATTGCGATGATATTTCAGAAGCTCTCAGCTTGATTTACATAACAATTTGATCTCATGTTGCCAACAATACAAATTGGAATGGAAATTTTTTTTATTATCAATGTACCATTCTCAAGGTATTGATGGTTGTTGATTGGATCCTAAATTCTCCATATATATTCAAATTGTTGTTTATTTGCTCCATAAAAAAATGATCGAAAATTCTATCGTGACGGCGCCCGTTTGATTTGATATGCAGGAAAAATGAAGTTAGATAACCTGTGATATTATTTCACAGCCATATAATCTTCTCGTTACACGAAATGCAAAATTTATTCATCTGGTTGATAGAAAAAAAATATAAAATATGATCAATTCGCATTTTATTGTACAATAAATTATCGAATTCATCTGTTTGTACTCGAATATTATAGAAATTAATTGCCCAATAATTTTCTTTCTCTCCAATATTCAGTGTGGTGAAGAACAAAAAAAAATGACTGAACGACCACCGACGAAAGGGATGCACAGTGGTGGGGAGATTGACGTCGGCGCCCTGATGAAACGGATTCCCATGACAGCTCGTACTGGGGCAATGGTGATGAGAAGTGTTTCCATCTTCTTAACGAGCGGACGTAAAGCGTCAGTCAACTGCAAGAAAGCACCAGGTGAAGTTAAGCAGAAAGGTAGAAGAAGAAAAATGCCTGATGACGCCAATATCAAGGCTTACCATGCCAAAGTTGTAGAGTCAATGAAAAAGAAAACACGATTTTCGAGATCAGAATTAGACGCACTTTGTAGGATATATAGAAAATTAACAACAACACCAGGACGAAAATCTGGTACAGCAGCTCTGGCTAAATCCACAACACAAACTGCTCAGACAGTTGAGGTATTTCCTCATTTTCTTATCGCCAAGGTTTGGATATTTCTTCGATGGGAAAATAATTTATGTTTTTTTAGGGAATTGACCGAACTATTTTTCGTGAGTTACTTCACAATACTTTTGATATCATCACAGAGGACACATTGATAGAGCGTATGTTTTGTTGCTGGGATCGTGAAAACGAGGGTGCAATACGATTGGAGTCTTGGATTATTGGTTTGGACACCTTTCTTCGGGGAAGTCTACACGATAAAATGGAATTTTGCTTTCGAATATATGACATGAACACTGATGGGTTCATCACCAAAGACGAAATATTTCAATTGTTCAAGTAAATATTTAAATGTATTGACGAACTTGACTATTCACTTGATTTAATCAATTGAAAACTATTAATATAGAAATTGTCTGATGAAGCAACCAGGCGAAGAGGATCCGGATGAAGGAGTGAAAGACCTGTCAGAGCTTGCACTGAAGCGAATGGATGTTGATCATGATGGAAAAATTTCATTCAAAGACTATGAAACAGTTGTAACTGAGGAACCACTATTGCTTGAAGCTTTTGGACAATGTTTACCCACAGAGGACAATTGTTGCGCATTTCTCCTCACGCTGCAGCCATAAAATTTCACAGGAAAGAAAATTGTGTAGGAAATATCATCTCATTGTGAATCCTTGACATTTTGGGTAAAATTTGACACTTCCATCTCCCATTAAATATTTTATTGATAAAACATGTTAATTTATTTCCGTTCCAAGTTTCAGGGAAGATCATGTGAAAAACTTGCACCATCATAATTCACTGATGAAGCACCAATGAAAACTATTTCCTCTCCACGTCGCGCAAAACTTCGAGAATTTCGATACTTTTCATAGTAGTTCACGATGACGTAACACCCTCGATCTTCCAAGAACGTTTGCATCCAGTCCAATTGACCTTGGATATCACCATTGTTGGATTTATTTCTGATTATATTAAACGATGTTATTAGAGTGACATGTAACGTTGAAGGATCATTAATCGAGTAAGCGATAAGGTAACTCGAGACTATGCGGGAGTTTCAACATTTATTCGTTGTTGACTTGACATTGGACACGTTATATGTTGGGCCAGGTCTGTATGCGTGAGTCACAAGTGAAAAAACCAGCTTCATCGTCACTGAGCAGTGGATTTAATTGTGTGATCAGAATTCTGCGTAAGACACTTAAAAAAAATATTGAGTTAATGGCATGATAGAAAAATGGGAACACGTTAGCAGTACACTGTGTGAAACGAATTGGTTAATGTAACGAGGATATTTATACAGAGGATTCCCTCCCGTCGTACGATTCATATTTTAAGATGCGTTCGTGTGACATCAGTGAATTATTAATATTTATACTTTTTCTTTGGGTAATATCATTCATGAATTACATTTGAATAACGAGCAACATTTCTGCCTTTATTTCAATTATTTATTTTTATAGATGATTGGAATATCGTCCAATGTCGATGCAATTAAAGTTAATAAACAAACTTATGATCCCAATTCGGTGGAGCAGAATCAAAAGATTCTACGATTATTATTACGTTTGGCATTTCATACGGCCAATCACCTGGTACGTTTGAAAGATGCAGCAAAAGTACGTGCGGAAAATGAAGTGGACAAGGATTTACATGACATTACAATGAATGACGTGATTCAAGGTGTTGCTATGGATCAGTATCATTCCAATCCTTCACGAGTAGGAACAAAGAAGTCACCAGCCGACGCGGATGTATCTGATATTGGAAGCAGATTCTTGTCAATCAAAGTACCATCATTATCGAATTTTTCTCCAATCAAGAAATTTGAAGATACTTTGAAGACTATCGCATCTGACAATATGAGTGATGTTAACAAAATGGCTAACAATGTTCCGAGTTTGGTGCATGAGGGTGAGGAACTGTCGAAGAATGTTCAAAAAACAAGTGACCACCCTCTCAACCAAACACTCGAACAAGTTTTAATTCCAAATAATTCATCGAATTCGACAATTGTCCAAGATACAATGAAGAAGATGTTGAACTCAACGGTTCCAAATTCTGTTCAGTCAATTGAATCCGCTGCTGATGTCAAAAGTTTTTATCCATTACTCAGAATTTCATCAGAATCCAGTGAAAAAAATTCTACTCATACAATAACAGATAATGCAAACAGGACTAATAAAATTGAAGGAAGATTTGATAGCATAATTCAAAACATGGAAACAACTAATGACATTGATAACACCAGTGGACACACAAATGAAACTTCATCATCAACGGTAATCAAAAGAGAAACGGCACCGATACCAGTTTCCGTTTCTACTCATGCGAAGACTCAAACGAGTAAAGATCATATCTCAGATGGCATTTTTTCGCACTCTAACATTACAGATCCATCCAACCACGTAAATGTAAACGATGGAGAGACAGCTTTAGTGTTGAATTCATTGCAGTCAAGAATGTTTACAGACAGTGGGATCAATTGCGCAGAGGAAAGACCGGATATATTCCATCATATATTCGGTGATTATGACATAGAGGAAGATGATTTCGAGAGTGATATGGTGAAATTGATTGGAGATTTGAATTTACATGAACTTTCAAATCGACTAATTAACATTCTACAGCCGTCATAACTATCCAATATAATAATCCTCATTAATGTCATTGTTATTTTATATGTAAATAAATTTTTGTTTCTCTCAATCGATAATTACGTTGAATATAACGAGAAAAAAATGAAAATGAACAAGATGAATAATTGACGTGTGATAATAATTGGGTTAATTGGACAACTGTGTAAACGATGTATTTGAATGTTTTTCTATTCATTTTTAACCTTTCTCAATCACAAAGTGATCCATTTAACGATCGGTGACCATTTTGATATCAATATCAATAAATAGTTCATGGCAATAACCATTGATTGAGAGCAAGAAGGCCAACAGAAGCGTAAAAAATTATAAGTGAAGCAGAACGAAAGGCATCTGAGCTCTAGCGCGCAATGAAATAGGAAATGACGATGGCCAATACGCAATATACCACGACTCATTTTTATTTCGCGCTTATAAATATGTTGCGATCCGTGGTAAGAAATTGCTAGATAGAGAGAAACTCATTGGGCGAAACATGTGGAAACTTGTTACATACGTTGCATATGCAGTTATCCTATTCCCAAACGCTGTGAGTAATTTCATTTTAAACTATCCTAATTTAGGAACTTCAACGAAAAACGAAATAAAAAGCCGTAAGCAAAAGCAGAAAAAAATGTCTTATCCAAAAATGTCAATTTCCATTCCACAGTATGGTTACGTGGACTATACGTCCTATCTTTTGTCGCGCCTGACTGAATACATAAATCAAGTAAATCAATTAATGAAAATGATTTATAAACAACGATCGTATCAAATGCAAGTTGAAGGTGATCCATTCGAAGTGGATGGATTTGAGACTAATTATTTATATGATGCATTACGACAAACAATAGCAACATTAAGAAATGCTTATCGAGTGATGGCAAAACTTAAGAAAGAGCGATCAGCCATATATCCGGCGAACTGGATAGCGTTTCAAGATAAAGTTGTTTCATCCGAATTAAATGTAGATCATGTGATGGGATTGGGACAATCGGGACGACGCAACGCCCAAAATCCCGATTGGAACAATAATTTTTATGAAGCACTGGCCAGTGCATTCAAGAAATTTCTTCTCTCTAATCCTGATGTACGAACTCAACTTGGCGAGGATTTCAATGCTGATGCGTTAATTAATCCACCTGAGCCCGAAAAAGAATGAATAACAATGAATGCAGAATGTTGTTGCATTTTGTTTATTTGCTCCGATTTTTCAGGAGGAATTGATGATATTCAAAATTTATTAATGTATCTTATGAATGATTGTGTAACGATAAATAAATCTATGTAGATATACAAAATGAGTGAATAATTCGCATGTCGGTAATTGATTATATTTATAATGTAACAAGAACTGATTTATTTGTTGTAAGGTTGCAAATAAAAATATTTTCGAGCGTGTATCGTTGAATTATTAAGAGCAATCGTCAGAGACGTATGCTAATCGACCTCTCCTAAAAATCAACTGAACTGCGAATCGTGAAACGATCGTCGGACGGTATTAAAATTTTCTTTTAATATGGTCGCTAGCGCGTTACGACCATCGTGGAGATTAAACTATATAAAGAAGTTTGTATTTATTTTTTTATAGGACAGACGATTTTCACAGCGTCCGCGTACCTCATATTGTTTTTTCCACTGCCATGACAATCCTAAAGCTTTTCGTCCTTATCATTACAGTCGCACAAATTCACGTAAGATAATCCAAAAATTTAAACCGTCAATTGATAATAATAATTATTTCATTCAATCAACTTGGTAATGTTGAAAATTGGAAGAAAACAACAAAATAAATGTCATTTTATTTTGGTAATTTAGTTGGCTAGTACACGGCGTTCTCCAAATCATCACAAAAAGTTGCCTGATATTACCCCGGAGGTAATAAAAATTGAAATAAAAAAATTGGAAATATTTATGGCAATGACAATGGAAAATAAGTTGTCGGTAGAGTGCAGAGTGAAAAAAAATGAAATGACTAATAAAAATAATGTTTCAGGGCGAAACGTTGATTGAAAATAAAAATGTCAATGTCGTGGTGAATGTGGATCCAAAAGAAGTGGCAACAGAATTGTGGAAAATAATTGTGAAAGAGCATCCTCTATTGCAACAATCTGCTGGAGCTCGGTCATACATGCATGAATTGGAAGAAATAATAAAACCATATCTAACGCCGTCGCGACGTAGTGAGCTGTCCGCGTATGAGGTGGCCAATAATTTGGATTTCATAACGAGACGTGCGCTCAGCAATCAAACGCAAGCAATTGAACCAGCTGAAGAGGAAGCCAAAACTCGACAAATCGTTGCGGTTATGATGAAGAAACTGAAGGCTATTCGCGATAATGGACTTAAAATGTTGGCAAATCAAAAATCAACTGATCAACCTGAAGATTCTGAATCAGCACGCAGATCCATACCAAAAGGTCATTCAAAAAAATCTAAACTGCATAAAAAAAGAGATGATGATCTTGATTTATTAATTCGAATACGGAAAGGTAAGGTGATGGATGCTGTGCTCGTTTAATTCCAAATGTTTATTATTGAATTAATAATTTTTTCTGTTTTCATTCTCTTATTTTTACACTTTTCTTTTCTTCTTGTTCTTTATGTTGAATTACTAATTATAATTTGCAATCATGTTTGACGAGAGTAAAATTTTATGTTCAGATATATTCGATTGACTTATCAATTGCCAATTTTTGTTCCTTCGACTTTATGACTTGTACTTGTATAATAATTTTACGGATCTGAGTGCAACCATTATTACCATTAATATCCGAAAAATCAATAGCACTTCTTTTTACCGTGCAATGTAAATAAATTATTAATAATATTTTTGATTTTGTTTACACTACGTGGAGTATATATATAAGAGGAGTTAGTTGACATGGTGTAGTAGACATATTTAAACTTATATCACGAAGTGCATGTCACGAGAAAAAAATTCATTATGGCTCGACTTGTATTTCTCGCGATTGTCTTTATTCTATCACCGTTCATCTTAATCGAAGCATCATTAGTCGATGGTGACAAAAAAATATTGGATCTTCGTGTACTAAATCAAATTATGGATGGTATTAATCAATTAAATAATAATTTACGACAGGCAGTTGAGTTTTTGAAAGAAATAGCCAGCGGTCATCGATCTAATGCAGTAAGAGAAAAATTTTTTTCATTTGTTTCATGCATGTCCAATTGTTGGCTACTTTATTAGGTGTCCACATCGATTCGATACTTCACTCTGCTCTTGTTCTAGCAAGAAAAAAGTTATCGAATTCATTTGTACACTTTTTATATCAGAAAAGTAATGATTGAACATGTGTTTATCTAATTAAGTTCCATTTAGTTTTATCTAATTGGCAGTTTGGAAAACGATTGGATTTGATACGGTCAGATTGTCATTGGATTCATTTTCGATAAGATCTAGTTGAATCCAGGCAGTTCCAGTTATTTTCCAAATGTCAATTCCATCGCATCAATTAAGCTATTCGAATGAATCAGCTCGTGCTCACTCATGTTCATTTGTCTTCCACCTGGATACTGACGAATTTTCAAATGACTTTACAAATTCAATTTTATTTAGCCATTACCCAAAAATGTTCACGGTTTGCCAACGAAAAGGAAACGTCCATCTGTCATAGCAGATTCATTCATGGATGAGATTGGAAATAGTGGTGTACGAAGAGCAATGAACCCTGACATTATAGAAAATAATGATCAACTTGAAGATGACGAAGGAAATGAAAATAGCAACACCAATATTAATACAAATACAAATTATAATTCGAATAGAAATGACCTTCGTCACTTCCTGAGTCATCACTTACCATATCGTGTTATTTGAATGAATATTGACACATGTAATTTATGAAAATTCATTTGGCAATTAACTTTTGTCAGTGTAAAAAAAAAGAAAAATAAAATGAAATTTTAAATTAAAATTTATGCTTGTGTCAATTCATTATTCTTTCATATGATTCTTGGATGGAGGAATGTAACGGTGCCAGTTGGAATTGAATGACAACCCTGCTATTGGAAATTGTCAACGAACAATTTCATGAATGTTACCATACTCCCACAATCGAGTTATATTTTGATATACGATGTCTATTGAGATTCCAGGAGCGTATATAATGAGACGATCAAAAAGTCGGTTGTGTAGCCAACACAAGTTACATGATACAAGCTGTGAACATGGCTGGATCATCAATCTATACGCTATTGGCGCTCATTGCAATAGTTGCTCAGGTACGAAAATTTACTCTATGCCTAATCAAGCACATGATATGACGACAAAGGGAAAAATTACAAATACGATAGATTGGTTTTGTTCAGAGTTGCCCATTGGCAAGTGCAAAGGACAATGATCGTTCATATCCACGACGTCACGGTGGCAATGCCAATATCAATACCAATATTAATACCTTCCATAAAAGTCGACGATTATATGAGACAATGGCACGCAACGCACCAGGAAAAAAAAATGATGTGAGACAAGAATGTTTCATAGAATGCGCAAATATTTTTTCGTTTGTTTTTTCATTCATTCTTTCTTTCTACTTTTTTTTGTCGCCACCACTCATTCAATTCTCCTGATCCATCAATTTCAACAGAAAGCACAACTTGGGAAAGAAGTGCAGACAGCGATTATCGCTACTGCTGCAGCAGATGCAGCTAAAGCTGCCACACGCTCTGTTGCTAAAAAATTGAGTGAGAACACAGCGGACGCCGTTGCTTCTGCTGTTGTTCGAGTATTGTCTGGTGAAGATGCAGATGATAAAGCTAAAAATGTAACAGAGGATAAGGCAATAAAAGCTGCTGCACGTGCATCAAAATATCTTCATGAGGCTCTTAACAGACTTATGTATCGTAATGAGAGAAGATCAGGGTCTGGTAAATAATCAATTCGTTAAAATTGAGTGGAAAACATTTTTTTTCCAAATTTCTTATCTCTGTAACTTCTTCCCATGTTCAACGATAGCTCATAAAAAATCGTACACCGGTTCACCACGATATCGCATCAAGAGAAGAGATGGCAGCGCATCTGAAGAACAGGAAGTGGGTGATGAGGATGAATCACAATATCCAGAAAATTCTGATGAAGAAAATGATGAGGACGAACCAGATGCTAGACAATATGTGAGATAATTCAACCTCAGTTATGTTTGTGAAAAATGATCATCCAGACTTATTGTACGGAATCAATTGCTCGTTTTCGAATAGGCCTATGCCAAGAGGCGGTTTTATCGACGTTTCCTGGATCATCCTAATACTTGGAAGAATCACTATCGCCGTTCCGCCATCGTAAAGCCTGTTGTTCCACGAAATAATTGAGCTAAAACTCAAATTTAGATTCTCATTAATTAATTGAATGATGGAGCAGAAACTTGAAGAAAGTAGGGAACTTATTATTGTACAGCCAATCAATAATGAATTTGACATTTATTAATAAACATGAAAATTGAGAAAATAATTAATGGGTTTATGATAAGTTGATTGAATTATTTTTTTTTTTCCTTCAATTTTTACGTTATGGTTTTCACTGCACGCATTTTGGACAATGTCCAGTAGATTGACGCTACAATTGAGACTGTTGAATTATTTCGATGATAGTGTGATATACGAGCAGGAAAAGACGACAATCGAAATTGAATTGTTTAGAATTGCGGTGTATAAGAGGTGGATGTTTCCAACACAATTCAGCAGACCAGTTTGATAATTTGAACGGAATAAAACGCAAGTCCAGAAAAACACTTGAAGTAAACAAAAAATGATTCGTCAATTGATAATCGTATTATTCGCGAGTTATGTTGTTTGTATGGCTACAAATCAGACAGGTAAAATAGGAGCGATATTAGATAAAATTTGTTCTAAAAGAGCAGCAGTGGCTTCAGCTCGTATTGAAAAAGATAAAGTTGATAAAAATATGGCAGCAGAACAAGGCGCCGATCATGAAGACGATATTGAGGATGAAATGGAAGAACCTGTTGAGGATAAGAAAGTTTCGCAAGATATTAATTCCAATTCGAATCAAAACTCAAACCGCAAGATGTACTATGGCGTAAGCTAGTCGTTGATGAAAATACATATGCACAATATTTGATGATAATTAGTTAACGTGATATAAGTGATTTTGAAAATTTCATAGATTGATAGACGATTCTTCGCCGATGATTCGGGTGAGTCGAGTGATGAAAGTGGTAACGTGAATGCCAATACCAATCTCAACGTCAATGGAAAGCACAGGAATCGTCCCAAGTTCATTGTTCATCCTCGTCGTGCAGTTTATGAAGATTCAAATCGGGGAAATCGTCGTAGAATGATGAGTGGGATGAGAAGAAAACTGACAAGATATTGAAAATCATAATTAATTAATCATATGGCACTTGCCGTTCTATTATATTATGAACAAAAATTGCATTATTTATCATAATTTAAAAAGAAAAATAATCAAAACAATAATATCGATATAATCACACAAAATACGTTTTGTTTTGCCATTGCGTATCGTATATTCACCCTGAATCAGTCTTAATCCTTGGATAATTCGGACAATTGATCGTACCCTATTTCATTACGTTTTTCTTTTCCTTTCTGTTCATATTTAACATTCTCCCCGAAGTTTGGCGCGGCAATCCGAAAGCTAATTAAAAATATCAAACTTATGTATGCCTGTGTCTGTGTCTATATATTTAAAAGGTACATTAGTGATGTGGAACGTGGTTGTTTCATCCACATGAACGCTAAAAAAAATTTGTTTTTTCATCAATTACAATCGTGTGGGGGCAATAACAATTTACAAGTTTAAGAATAACTATAAACGGCACTCAGATATGAGGTATGAGATACTCTAATTCGAAACATTTCACAGTGTGTCCATTCATATTTACATATTGAATAATATAACTGGGAATTTACTATCGAACCGTTGTTGCTCAATATTGTGAATTCAATGTTCGGACAACATATAATCTCTCATTTACAAATTATTTTCTATGACATATATTTCGCTGTTCGAAGAATAAATTGCATATCATTAACATTGTTCTCGTAAAAGTAATTGATACATTTTCGTGTACGACAAACATGTACATGAAATAAAAATTGTGGTGTTTCGTAGTTAATTGTTCTCCCGTGATCATAGTGGGAATAATCATCAATATTATAATAACAAAAAAATTATTTCTATGGTCATAACAATGATAGTATGAGAAATAGTAAAAATTATATTATTTCTAGCAATCAATAATAATATTCACCATAATCGAAATAGTTAATTGGATCAAAAGTATCCATTCTCCATTCTGTTCACACTCATTATATTAATAACAATAAAAATGATTCATCATATAATCGAGTGTTATATTCTCCGTTATATATTTTCTTTTCCAATGTCTTTTTCTCATACTCTCCATTCTATCATCACTCATCCTATTGTTCGATTCAACATCGTTTATTCATCTATTTATATTGTTTACGGACTAGCAATTATGGTTCACTTACGAAGTAATTCCAGTTATTACGTAAAATTGCCATTTAAGGTTACAAATATTGTTCTTCTCCATTTTATTTCATTTATTATTTTTTTTTTCCTTTCCAATTTATAATTTTCTGTAATTCTATGTCATCTTCATCATTTATCGATAAATTGATTTACTAAAAAATATAATATAGTATTATCGTGGCATTATCTGAGTGATTCATCGATTGCAATCCAATTCTATTATTTCGTCTCAGGTCAACGAATGGGCAATTTTTATAGCTTTTTTTCTTTTTGTCTCATCCTATTTCAACGATTTCATGAATGAGCAAATGCGCTTCACACAGTTACGTAAGTGTATGTACATATTTTCACTGTGATAATTTCGAGCATCGGCAGTGATGTCACGATTAAATGCATGTAAATGCATTCAATTTGTTCTCAAAGTTTCGGCAGTATTTATTTCATTTTTATTTCTCTTGTGTTGTTTATTGTAATGTGTGTATTAATTATTCATTGTATATAAATCAGGCGGTGTAGTGTAGCTCAGAAAATTGTACTCTCAATAAGAGTTGGCAGAGAAATAGGACTTGAACTTTTGTTTCTGCAGATCCCCAAATAAAAAATCAAACGATAACATTATGTTCTATTACGTAATTATTACGTAATCGTATAGAGAGGGGTAGATTTGGTTAAGTTATTGTACTTTTCTATTCACAAGTGCGGAAAAATAAGAGTTTTAACTATGCAATGATCAGCATGTTGTTCATTCAACACACTCTCCACAATGCATCTCATTTATAATTGATCACAATATTGAATTGAATATTTCGACAGAAAAATAATCATCGATTTGTTTTTTTTTGTTTTTTTTTCTTCGCTTAGTAGACAAACAACAACAACAGCAACAACAATTAAAGGAAGAAGTTCATCATTAGACCGGCATTGTGATGTGATATTTTATGAGTGAAATTCCCTTTCAATTGCTACTCTTTCTCTCTGCTTCACCTTCTCACACAATATTTTACACACTTACTCTTTTCATCATAACTCTCATTTGTGAGAAAATACTTCAGCATTTTTACAGACAATTTTTAATGTGCTTATAAACAGTAAACTCTATACGGTATTTAATTGAAAAATCGTAATTCTTTCAGTCTCCATGATGAGCATTATTAGTATGCTCCTCAAAAAGCATGACATAACAATTTGCTTCTTCAATATTTAATATATGGATTTTTAAAATGATTATACATATATTTGTATATAATATGAGTAGATACATCTTGTATTGGAAAATAATTGAAAAACGGTGTGTCCATTTTTTCTTTTCTACTGTTCATGTGGAGTTCAAAGAGCATTAGCATTTTTTTTTGTCAGGTTACTCATATGAGTCGATTAGAAAAATACAATTTCTCATGAGGATGAATTTCTACTTAACTTTTAGTTATTGATAGGATATCTACTGAACATACTACGAAAAACCCTCGAAGCTTTGAGAGAGAAAATGTCTTTTCGTTTTCTTTATTTTGAATGGTGATCTTCAAGTTTTTCCAAATTTCCAAGCACTTATCCCGTCAATTACTCTGATTGTTCTGAAATCCATTTGATCTCTTTGAAATCTTTTCTATACGAAATCTTTACTACTCACTATTTCTTGTTCCTTCAAAACACTAGACAAACACTTGAAATTCGTGTCAGTTGTAAAGTGTACCATATTAAAATACAACTCTTCGACATAATTTTTTCTTATCCTCTCACTTTCTTCATCTTGTCATCATTGACATACGGGTGTGATTAATAATTTTTCCGTCATTATACTTGATTCTTCAAATTGTCTAAAAATATTTTCAATGCTATGATTCACGTCGCGAACCATGAATTCAGCTTGTCGTAAATAAAATTGTATTCTCACACTCTTTGTTTGCTCATTGCAGCTTTCACTCTTTGCATTTTCTTTTGGTGTATCTACCCACGATTATTTCATACTATCACTGGGATACATACGCATATACAATAACACTCATACATACTGACTTGACACATACAGCTCGCTCAGTTTCTCCTTGCACATTTCATTTTTTCTTCATTTGTATCCAGCTATTGTTTCGTTACAATCCTTACTGTATTGTGAAATGGACGGCGATACCGGTTAAGAATAGAAAATATTCGAAGCAAAATTTTGAGCTTGCGTTTATCGGCGTGCGTTTTTTTGTATCTTTCTCACTTTTCTCTCATCTCAATTTCTACATATGATTCGATACAGACACATTCTCGGCTATCGCCTTTTCTCTCTTTCATAGGTAGCACCGTTTGCATTTTAGGCACGAAAAAAATAAGGATTATGTTGACTTTTGCATATTTCCACTTTGTTCTTATTCATCAAATTAACTAATTTGACTACGTTATTTCCAGGATAATATGAACTGAAATGAAATCCGGTTCATGTCACATCTGTTACCTACCAACTATGGTAACGCTTATCTTCTAATTCCTTACAAAAAAAAATCTGTTCTCAATTGAATTAGCGTTGATATTTGTGTTACTGTCGTTACGTTATGAGAAAAAAATCTATAGATATATATATATAAAAAAAACAGTAAAACAGTTAAACAGGCATTATTCAACCCAATTAAAAATTATATAATTCACACAGAGATAATCCCTGCAATTCTGATGGCCCCCATTCGATCAAAAAGAATATAGAGGCACGCAGATAAGCCCTTGTTCATTCTATTTTCTTATTCGTAATCCAACCATATACGCACCTTTGAAAAAAATACTTCATATTTATATGTGTGTGTTTGTGTATGTCTGTTCGTGAATAATTGTAACCCATCATAGGTAATCGTTGTCAGATGTTTGATCATCTTGCGACTTCAATGCTGTCATTTCCTTTGATGAACTCTCTTCAGCTGTTTGTTCGTCGACGAAGTTTATGCTCCCAGCTTTGTACCACACAACAAGGTCCACTACAAATGCTAACACTAGTATCCCACCAGTTGTGCCTGCAGAAACAAAATTTTTATGCCGTGTGAAATAAAAGACTGTGACAAGAAAATCCAATGAATTGCAAATTGCTATATCAAAATACACTTCAAGTATAAAAGCATAATTGACTAAAGGTTGAACGAAAAAACGATGACTGTAGCGTAAACCACGATGAGATTATCTCTTAGTTAATTTTCCTCCACGAACTTACCATGGAAGAACATCCTAAATATATTCGAGTCGTATAACCAACAGGCGCCACGCTCACCGCAGGAATATTCCCAAACGAGACAAGCTGAATCTACCACAGCTCCGTAAACTATGGGACAAGGTACATTCCCTGAAGAATTTAAAGAGTTATAAATGTTAAAATGAATGAAAGACTTCTATTATCAGTTACATCTCAGTTTTCACTGCGCTTTCTCGAAACTTACCAAACAAACCAATGGCAAATTGTATAAGTCCTAAAGCCATCGCTTTATCACGCGGATCAACGCATCGTAATATAAGTAACATTGATCCAACTTCGCTAGTTGAGTGGATGAAAACAAATAATGAAAAGAGAATCATGTAGACCCAAAAGTTACTACATTCCAGCTCGCAATATCCAATTGTGGCTGTATCAATTTCTGGCATCGTTTCATTGTGCCCTATGCATTGACAATCAGAAAACTAAAAGCAGAAATATTTGTTTTCTCTACAATTCTGTCGAATATTCCATGCGACAAATTCATAATATTCAATGCTATGATGTTACATACAGATGATACTTTGCCGTCAGTAACTGTATAATTGGAGCATCCTGCATGACATGCTGAGAAATATGTTTTCTTATCAGCACCGCAAATCGGACTGAATTTATTACGATCGCACTGACATGTAGCATCGCATGTTGGCTCAAAACCCGAAATGCCGTTAACATTTGTCGTAAGACCAGCAAAGTCATCCATTGGACAACCAATAAACATCAGTGTACCCATGCCCACAGCATAAACCACAGCAGTGAAAGCAATCCATGCGGCAACAAATCTTGCATTTGGTTTTGCTCTCAGTATGAACACGCCACTGATTATAATGCCTAGACCCATTACGAGAATTCCTCCAACGCCTATGAATAATACAAGCAGTTAATGACTGTTTATGAAGAAAACGAATGTCTTTTGCGTTGCCATCGCCCGATGATAGGGAAATTAACAATATAATAAATATGGAAACGCAACAACTGGAATATTTCTGTTTATAGAAGTCTGTATGGATAACCAAGTACCTGATATCATATTGGCATGGTGGGCCGGAAGACGGAATTGCGTCTCAAGATATTTTGGCAAGAATGTGTACAATCCAGCAATTGGTAATATATGAAGAACGCTGCTTGCAGTTCTGAACATGAGAATGTCATTCTTCAATAGTCTCTTCACTGCCTTTGGAAAATCTGTATGAGAAAGTAACAAGAGAAAAAAAAATCACATGAATAAAATAAAATAAAGCTCGTCAAGCACACATTCTCCCTCTCTTTCATTTCCATTTCCTCGACCCATGTCTTTTGTGAGTATACGCACACGTTACGTGCTTGTACCCGTACACTTCATTATCATCGCGAGTTCTAAGCTTAGTACAAGAAAGGCTGTAAGGATTTGCGTCGCGCAATTCGCACACGGTTGCCAGATCATATAGTTTAGCATATATATGTATATATATTCCCGTTGAGAGATAAATTCTTTCACAGCAAAATTATTCTAATGTGGTCACAATAAAAATGGGGAGAGGGAGTAATTTTTTTTCGTCTTTAGAAAAAATTTTAATCGCTTGAGGAATTTATGTTTATACCATCAGGAAGAATAAAACAGAATAGTGTCGTGATCTGTGCCATAATTTCATCTAGTCCATTGACACGACACCAGCATCCAACAGGGCTGATGTTTAAAATTAATCCCACGCGTATTTTTTTTAAAACATGATTCGTACGTGGTAAGAGAATGAAGAAGAGAAAGAGGATGGGAGTTGTTGAGATATTCCAACGTCGTCGTCGTCATCGTCATCGTCATCGTCGTCGTTTGCGAGTTGTGGCAACTCCGCATAGACCCATAGACTACAAGGTGGAATGAAAAGAAGAGAGAGAAATAGAAAAAAAAATGAGTAGCAGAGGCGAGAGCTAAGAAGATTGCGCTCATATATGTGTACGCAAGATAGAAAGAACGGAGAAAGATGTTGAAACGGTGGGGGAGAAAAGGCAAAAGGAATGAATGGCGAAGAAAATATTGCAATGATTCAAAGTAAAAGGGAAAGTTATCTAACATAACAATTGATTAATTGAATATTTTGTTCACACACTTCCGCTCTTGTATTTGTCATTGGATTATCATCATTATTCGTAAATGAAAATGAAAACGAGCATTTGTGGCGGGTCTATTGTGTGTGGGTGGGTTTTAGATATATAGGCTATATAGGTGTGCGTGAGACAGCTGACAACGAGATAGGGTGTCCCCCTTCGTTTTCACAACGCACACGTGTCCTCAGGGTCCTGGCTTGGATACGACCGTGAACTTGCTCTACCGTTCGCGAGTCGGTCAGTCATTATTATTGACTCACACACACACGAACACAAACAAATCGAGTGAAGGAGAGTCGTTGTATGTACAAGCAACACAGCGTGAATTGTGATACAAGCGTGAATTACCGAATAAATTGATATGTTTGTTTTCAAAATATATCGAATGATGTATTTCAAATTATCATTATGACCTGAATTTCCATTTTTGTATTAAATGAATCCACACGGATCTTTATGATTCTCGGATGCTTTACGCTTTTGACAAGTTAATTTACATTTGAGAAATGTGAAATAAATAAGGAGAGAGATTTAATGGATAAAAACAACGAATAAGAATGCGGGATTCACTAAAGTACGATGACTTACCTCTGAGACTAGGTTTTTTTGAGTCTTCTATCTTTGCTGGCGATCTACTGGTGGGCAATCGTGTGGGAAAGGCGAACATAGCGACACTCACTAACATGAGCATAGCTGATATAAGAACAAGACCTGGAAATGACAGAAAAAAAAAGTGGCTAATGAATGATTTCAGTTAATGTAAAATTGTTGAAGGAAAACTAATCATGAAAATTTGGCTATCAATTTCTGCTTAGTGTTTTATCTATTGAATTGCGACTTACCGAGCCACCATGCACCAACCCATCGTGGATCCGTTGGTGTAATTTGTGGATCAGTAGACAAATCAGCATAAAGCATAGTACAAAGTGAACCAAGAATGAATCCTAATGCTGGACCGAGGATTCTCACTCCTATTGTTATGGCTGGAATTCAAGAGACAATTTTTCGTTGCACAAATCAAGCGAGTAAGAGAAGAAGAAAGAGAGAAAGTTAATTGAAGTGACGCGCAGTTAAGGAGTATGGCGGAAAGAACTCGTTCTTTCGAGTATTTTTTTTTTATGCAATTTTTTTTTATCTTTTACTGATACGCCACTGCACGGACCATTAAAAATCCGGGTGCGGACAGAATGCAAGAGTAGATGGTGGTAGGAGGCTTTTTATTTAACGTTGACTCACCAAAATACAGTGGACTCTCACGGGATGCAACATTGTCATCAATGTAGGGTATACCGAGTGTGTAGACAGCAGTTTGGCCCATACCAACTCCCAATAACGAGACAAAAAAAATTGCCAGGACAACTGTTGTTATTTTACTTTGGATCCTTTGCTCCTTGAGATAATCACCTTTGCAATATTCTGCTGTATCAGATCGCGAATGTGCTGAACTAGTTGAAAGTGTCCATCTGCCAAACAAATCATTACTCATTTTTTTTTCTTATCATCTCGGAATGCGGGTCCCCGCATGACCTTGCAATCTAAATCAGAGTAAGACGAATGGCAGAAGGAACAATAATTACAACAAATATATTTGCAATACCCATTAGATCCAATTGTTCCATTGTCATCCTGTCGTTCATAAAATTTACAAAGATCAATTGGTACAGGATCAGTCGAATTTGAATTACTTCTACCTGCGCCACCACCAGACCCCCTAACACTGGATAACATTTTGTTCTGATGAATGAGTTGTTCACCAAAAATAAAGTGGGGCATTGAGCAGGTGAAAGAGCTCACGGCAAATAGTATCATGCCCCAGGCGATCCATTTGGGCCTGTGACCTTGACCTCCATAGTAAGTTAGTAGAAGGGACGAGCCAATTTGGCCAATTTCAGTAGCCGACATAATTATACCCGTTGTTTTTGACTGGATTTGAAATAATTTCTCAATTGTCGTTATCACTGATACGAAGTAGGTGTAATACATTCCTTGTAAGACCTAATTATAAAATAAATGAAAAATTATTATTACATTTATCAGTTGTAATGAGGAATTTTCGCGTTATTACAGATGGAGAAAATATTAATTCATACCCAAGTGAGACAAAAGGTGACGAGGAAGGCTTGCTTTGTGGCGAAAAACTGAAGCCAATGTGGCCTGCACGGTCCCCAACCGCATGAAATATCAGCATCATCAAATTCCGTATGAATACTGTTCGATTTTTCATCACCAATAGTTATGAGCTTTCCATTTTCACTTGAAGTAATCTCCAGTACTTTACTATTCCTTATAGATCCATTATTATTGAGTTTATTATTACACAGTAAATCGCCATTGCCATTTGCCATTTTCTCTGACGGTATTATTGTCAGTACAGCATCAGCCGCTTCATTGGCAAGAATTTTTGTGCCCTCACCCGTCATTTTTATCTATTAGACTTAATGAACTAGGCTAGGATCACTAAACCTCTCTCGAATTGTTCTAGCTGAAACATAAAAGGTAGAAGAAAAAAAAATTAATGTTGATAATGAATAGAACACAATACGTGAAATATATTCAGTGAAAACAAATGCAATTGAAAGTTTGTCGAGAGTGAAACTCCATCCACCTCCTCACTGAATCGAGGACAATGGAAATCTTTTCGCGTGGTGTTTGCGAGAGGGGAAGATATACACGATGGGTTATTATTAATACGCAAACACAAGAGTTATATCGTTGTTGCGTTTAGTTGATGTTGGAGACTTGGTCTAGGTCGCCTTTCACTGTCCCACTGACGTTTATAAACATATATATATGTATACAAATATATATCGGTGCGCGCGGATGAATGTTGTGTGTGGCCTATACACGGCCCTGCAAATGCGCCTCTCTCAATGCCACCAACTGCATAACGTGCACGCTGCATTATCTCGTGACAAGATTCGACCCACTCCTGAATTTGTATCCATATTGAAGTAACCCAACAATTTCCAATTCTTCCTCCCTTATTTTACGTTCTACTACAGAAGAAAAAATGAAAAATATCACATGGAAAAATCCGGGTGAATCAGAAAATATTTTTGAAATCTTAACAAAATTGTGATGCATTTTCTTTTCAATATGAATAAATAAATTAAATATTGTTCCGTGTGATTATATGCAACCGAATACAATGTCATACTTTTAAATAGCAACTCATTTCGTTTGTATTTGCCTCACAGTTTATTTTCATTCATCATAATTCTTAGGATATCATAAAAATAAATTTTAAAAAAGAAACAACAGTATTTCTTCACACTCTTTTTTGTTTTTTTTTTTTTTTTCCTTCACAGGTATTCAATATACGAATTTGGTATATTGTCAACGTTTCATTTGCACCCACATGAAACCTTGGCGTGGATCAGTGAAGAGAAAAAGATTGAATAAAGCGAAATGGAAAATAAAGCGGAAGGGGATAAACAAAATAAAGAACAATGAAATAAATTCTGTGAAACATAAAATAATAATGAAAGCTGTTTTTTGCCAACAACACTGTGGCTTTAAATGATTGATAATATTAAGTCGAAGGTCAACATGACTCATGATTTCCATTGTTTATGATAGATAAGAAAACAATATATTATACATTAAGGGAGGTCGAGATGCAACTTACACTAAAATTGTTCACTGTTTCACTGTCCAATTATTCTAAGAATCATCACATAGATTATTAGTAACCAAATATTTGACATTAAACATTTGCGATTGAAAATAATCGAGAAAAAATAAATACTTTTCAATTACTTTTGTACTTTACTAATGTGTCGTGAGAGATTCCATCGATAGATTGTCGAATATCCATTAAGATATAAGGACAGCTATTCCATGATGGTGATATTATCATTATTATCATTATTATTATTATTATTATTA
>JABMBR010010074.1:0-43707 GCA_018881525.1 Meteorus sp. PSUC_FEM 10030008
GAAAGATTCAATTCAATATTGGCGTAGAATTATATTGAGGGTGTACAAAAACTGGGTTTAATAAGGATTGAAAAGTTTTTAATCATCCCATTGATGAATCCGATTTCGGTAGAATTTCTTCTTTTATTAAATATTCATTACAGTGATGCATTTCGTACTGGTTCAGTAGTGAATGAAGGGGTAGGAAAGCTCCATTTGAAATATTCCATCTAAGGAATTAAGCTTAGTTTATTGTTAATTATTTGTTGGTCATGAAAATTCGATGTATGAAGGCTGTTTGGTGAGTTTCCAGTATGTTAGTAATCCACTCATGAATATTTACGGATCAAGTCCAGTCGAGTATAACGCACAAATTTCATAAAATAGATTCTCATTTAATCCGTTCATCAAACTACAGTTACAAAGTTCTCTTCTGTCCATCCTTCATCAGTTGTCCAATCACATCCTTGATAAATGTGAAGATGATTGACAAACCATCAAAGCAACGTCCAATTTATCCAAACTATCATACCATGAGCGAGGCATTGTCCTTCTAGGAAAAAAATTCCACTGCATTTATTAATCTCAATTATAAACAATTACAAGAGGGAACAATTATTTGCATGTTCTCCAACCACCCGGACGTATCATTGACCCTCTAAAATAATTCGAACAAAAATTAAAAAAAAAACAGACACAATTCAATTAAATCTCAACATCAATTAACTCACTTTAATTTCACATTTCACAAATGATATTCAACATCACTTTTGTTTCCTGTTTCACTCATATAAAAATTGAACAAGTAAATTACTTTTGAATTTCATAGACTGCGGAGAGTCCATCATCTATGTATCCGTTGCTCTTGCAGTTCATTGAGACGAGATCGCTTTTCGTGCTCGGGGCTGTTTCTCACAAATAGGATGCTCGCAACGACTTGAACCCACTATATATAATATTACGTGTATATATATGTTTGGTAGATGTATCAGTCGGAGAGCGATCAAAAGTTTCAACTGGACTATATGTGAGCGAAGGTATATAAAAGTTTGTGGTCTGACACGATATATACACTTATAAATAGATTGCTCTCGCAGGAAACACAGAGTTTTAACCGTATTTCAAGGCACTCTGGGTCGTGATCAAATCAATAGAGGGAGAAAGAGCTGCAGTCGGGGATACTCCGCCATATAACATTATGTTAGTATTAATGAAGATTAAAGTCACATTTAATAGAGTCGATAATAATTTTGCGATTTTATCTCTTAACTCGTTATAGACTCGGGAAGAAAAGTCGTCTCAATTTTCTCTTTGCTATTTTGTCTTATCGTTTTACGTTCTTTTCGAATGTATTTATGATTTTTGTTATTTTTCTATAGTATCGAAGTGGTGGTAGAGGGAAAAATCTGGATGAAAGGGGGAAATGTTCATATAATAATGTGACATTAAAATTGTTTGGCTGGCTGCCAATTTTGAACGCATTTCTTCTTCACTGTTGAAAAGCTTTTTTTTTATTTTTGTTTATTCATTTTCGGTACATTTCGTTTCTGTTTTTTTTTCTTCTTTCGTTTTTTATTGGAATACGTAGAACGTACGAGTGTGTGTCGAGCACATGGATCATTGGTGGAAAACTTTACAGTTTAGTAGTGGAACATAAATCTCCCGACTAATTTGGTGAAGTTTAATGTGTGCGAGTGTGGGTGCGTGTCTATGTTCGGGCTAATTTTGAGATAGCAACAGCTGGTTTACTCTCATTGGTAATAGCCGCTGCGGGCGGTGGTGAACACCAAAACGTTTTCTCCTTACAGCCCTTAACGTTCTGATACAGCTGTTTATCTGCAAATTCATTTTAAATCGTTGATGATATTCTTGAATTTAATCGTATGTTAATAGAACCCATCCGTCTATTTCTGCTCACTTTAAATTCCCTAGGGAAAAAATTATCACGGATTCGAGTAGAAAAATGCATTTATAGCTCAATTTATTTGAATGTCGATGCGATTGACAGGAGGAATGAGAGAAAGATAGCAGAAACAGCTGATAAAATGTCCGAATGAAAACGTGTCTTGATCTTGGATTTTTATTTGTTTATTTTCACGTTTTATTTCATTTCTTCTTCTTTTGCGAGTTTGTCAAAGCGTTTTTTAAAGGCTATAGAAAATGTAGTCGTAGTAGTAATGACAGTAGTAGTGGTAGGTTAAAGAAAAGCCAAAATCCCATAGTGCGATTGTCGGGATCAATGGTTGAAAAATGCATTCGCTGCGAAATCAAGCGATTGTGAGTGTAGTCTAGTTTTTCACTGCTCGATAAGGCTGACTGCTTCCTCCCTTCTGGTTTCTTCTGGGTGTGTGGCAGGAAAACACACTGGCGCTTACGAGATGGGAGAGAATGAAGGAAAATTGTGGAAGAAAGAGAAAAATGAGTAGGAGCACGATGCAAAAGATAAATCGTCCTTTGGGTGAAGTTGAAAGGCGTGATCGAGGAATGTCCAAACGTTGATTTCTAAACAGTGAACGAATGTGAAGAAAGCCAACTGTCGATAAAAATCCGAGACCATGCTCCATCTCACAATCTGTCATGTTCTCATCGTTTGTGATAAGTCACGGTGATGGTTATTATTTTTTGCTTTCATAAAATATTGTACTTCAATTATGGTCTATGGAACTCTTCATGTGCTATTTCCTTTCAATATTTTAGCTATCAAAAATTTCATTATTGGAATAGTCACAGATTTTTCAAATTTAGTTTGAATTTACGCCAATCATGCCCAGTCAAAAGTCGTTTCGTATGAATTTCCATACTTTTTTCATGAGTGGAGTTACAAAATAATAAATTGAAAGAATTTGATCAACAATTGTATTTCATTTTGATATTATGATTATTAGCACTACAAATATGCTCGATATGGTTTGATCGCAGTATCTCGTCGATAAATAATTGTATAACAGTGAGTTGAAAAAATAAACAATTATTAATCACTCAAATGTGTACTGAATGTAGAAAATTATTCATAGCAATGAAATATATGTTAACAAGTACTCCACAACATGATGAATGCAGAGAATTATTCATATTCATGACTGGAAACGTTTATATTTCACGAGGAAACAAAAATAATAATTGTGAATAATTTTTATTCTACATGAATAATTGAATGTTGCACGCTTGATATAGATCCTGGTTATATATCTGAATGCATATTCATTTGAAATATATTTGAATAATCTCAAATAACACATAATGCAATTATTCCAATGAACAATTTTTTCCTGATTCATTTTCATTCAATAAGTTGAAGTAGTAAATAAGAAACGAAAAAATATATCAGCAATTTATATAAACACTCCTGCTGTCTTTTACCAATTATTTCAATTTTCTTTTGCTCATAATATTCAGCTTGTGGATATTTTTTCTTAAATTCAAATTGAAACAACTTGAGTACTCATGATCTTTCGTCTTATTATGAATTAACAGTACGAAATGTCTACATTGTCTAGTGTTCAGTGAGTTTCCACAATTTATTTTTCAACCGGAGTGAAACTTGCTGGATGAGCAGTTTCTGTGAATAGTTAACGGGAATTGAAGTGAAGCGACACTGTTTCTCACTTCAAATTGAGCATTCACATATATAGACCTAGACATATATTGACAAGTGGCAACTTTCACGAATTGAAAATACGTATATGTGTACATTGAAGTCCTCAACAAAGTTTTGTTGGAGTTTACTTTGCCAAATACACTCGTATGGAGAAGGTCGTTTGTCGTTGACAAAATTTTGCTATTAACGGTGAGATGTTCACCAATATTGACATATATATTCATGTTAATACACATATACTCAAGAATTATTCATCAACTCATGGTATATATAACTTTTTCAATTACGATAATTACAAATTCCATTAAACAAATTAATTTCGCAGGGATCGAGACGCCAACTACGCTACCGCCAACAACCACAACTACTCCAATGCCAACGATGGCTCCAGGTAAAAAAAAAATATATTCCATTATTTTTATTAATCGATTTTATTCATTATACGTTTTATTTTACAAAATATTGAAGTTCATATTTTTTATATTGGCTTTTCTGTTTGTTTCAGTGGAGAAAAAACCAAAACCCAGACCAAAATTGTTCCCGACTATTGCACCAAAACTGAATGAAATAATTGACGTATCCAAATTGAATGACAACGAAAAAAGTGGTAATCTGTTATTCATGATTGAAGGAATAGAAAATTATCTCTGTTCATATTTTCACGGGTTGAGACTGGTCATCAGGGGATTTTATTGAATACCCCTCTGTATAGTTTCCCACATTGTTTTATGGATTTGTGTTGATTTAAATTTTCAGTGTTTTTCATTTATGAAAGATAAACTTTTTTCCAAATAAACCAAACAATCACAAATCCACCGTAGAATTCTTCTCCATAATCTCTGTATTTTCACTGTAATAATACTGGTGCAAAAGTTTTGGAATATGCTTTGATTTGTTTTCGACAATATATCTGTAGAAATGAGAGAATTTTTTATAACTGTTGAAATAATGGTAACAACTTTCATAATTGTTTCCAACTTGTCAATGAAATATCAGGACGTGTTAAAATTTGCCACAACAGTAGACCGGTAAAGCTCACCGTAGATGATTGTGACATGGAAACTTTACACAAATGAAATAAATTTAATCATTCCATAAAACGTTTGTTTTCACTATGAAATTAGATATACGAATAGTTAAACGCCAGTTATTATATCAAAATCAAATTGAATTCATCAACTTCTGCTAATTTTCGGGTAATTTATGTGTAGTTGGTAATATTTCGAAAATTGAATTAACCGAAGCATTCGCGTGTGGTTTCTTGTTTTACATTCAACCAACCATTTTCATTCAAATGTGTGTGGGCTTTATATGTGACTGAAAGTCGTGACTTTGCTAGGGTAGAAATCTGAATTTCCGTACCCTTTGTTCCAAGTTTCCATGAACATTCGTCACCTTTGTATTTATTCCACATATACACACACGTAGACGTATCCATAAGACATATTCACTCCAATGGTACTGAAACTTTGGCTATTCTGAATGTAGTAACGCATAAATCAACACAATACTGTGCCAGTAAAAATATCTTCACCTCATTCTCATTCATCGAATAATTTTCCATTTAATCATCTTCTCTTATCAATTTAAATTTTCTTTTTACTTTCAGGAGCTCAACTGCGTGAAAGACCAAAAACCAACGCAAAAAGTGGACGAAATCGTGACAGTGCAAATGATGACAGATTACAAATTGATAAAACAGCACAATCAATGTCATCAAAAAGTGCAGCAATTTTATCATTCACGTGCTCATATGTTGGTGTTTTTATTATCATAACACTGACAAGATTATTGTAATCATCTCGGCGAAAATGAGTTTAATATTGTCATGCGCGTGTGCTTCGTCATTTATTTTCATAGGCCTCTGCAAAATTCTATAATTCTCGTCATATTCTTCGATTTTATTGTTTTCACATCAATTGTAACTCAGAATGGGCTAACAAAGCAGATAAAAAATTATCGAACCGAGAAAATCATTTGTAAGTGTGATCATTCTCGAAAAACGTATTCACGAAATTTGAATAAATCAAGTTGGCTTTTATTAGCTGAAACCGTCACAGATATTTGTCAAAAATATTCAAGAATAAAAAGCCAAAATGACATCAGATGCAAATGAACATGTGCAAATAATAAAAAGGGATATAAAACTATAAATCGAATTGTTAATTGACGTGGACGAAAGTAGCTTGTAAATTCTGCACAATTAATCACACGAGTAATATTAACTCTTTTGTAAATATTATATAAAATGAATAATATAATAACAACTGACGAATGAAACAAAAGAGAACAAAGAACTAACATCACATACAAACCCATTGGAGAATTATATTAATTGTAGTGAATATTTTGTAAATAATAAGATAGTTAGATGGGAGCTGACGTGGTTTAAGGTTGATTAATTATTGTAATTTGTACATATTTATTGTCTGTTCAAATGTTATTGAATTCAATGGGTCGTGGTGTGAAATAGAATGAATGGGGTGTATATAGTGTATTGGTCTAATGGCAAAATGAGTATAAAAAAAAGAAACATGGAACAAGAATCGTATTTCACTGTGTTGAATGCAATATTTTATCATGTTGATGTAACCAAAGTATTGTGAGTGAATTTTGTATAGCTCAATGCGATTTGTAGCTGTTCATTTATTCAATCATTTTTTGTTTTTCGTCACGTTTTTTTGTGTGTGACTGAATGTTGTGAAATTTTGTTGTTAATTATTCCGAATGCAGGGCAATCTATAATATACGATAATAATCCGACCATTAGGCGAGCTCCCATAACACTATAAAATATTGAAATTTTGCCTATGCTATTTGGGAAGTAGATATCATCGGATACATATTATAACAATACATCATGCAAATGCGTAAGCACAATATAAATATACTAAAACGCTGATACCTTTTGTCACTTGCGATTTTGCTGTGAATTTGAATGCGAATAATTTTATCGCTGCTGATTGTAATGAAAGAATTCATAGAATTGCAAATATGTTTTTGGTTATTTCATCATGAATGCTTTGAAGGAATTGTTTCATCTATTGTGTTTCATTATTTTTGATGTTGAATTTAGTTGTTTGATGTTGTAAATATTTTTGGGAGAATGGAGAGAGGAGGGAAGCTGTTGAATTCAATTCGGAATTGTGAAATAACTCTGAGGAATTTCAAAAAATGAAAAATTGTGAGTTTCATTTTTCTGCTGAATGCTGTTTGATGTTTGATTGATTTGGAAAATTCTCCAGTGAACTTTACAATAGACATGATGTCATACTTTATTTATTTAATTTTGTCACTGCGAATAAATGAGGAAGAGAAATAAAACTAAGTGTTGGTTCATATAACAGAAATGAGTGCAAGAAAATAAGAAACAGTTGAACAATGTGTAAAATATTTTTTTCAGAGAATGCCAACTGAAATATAAATATTATGAGACACTGAATGTATAATGTAATATTGTACAATATTATAATATAATACATTTATGTACGAAATATTGGACTTTTGTTTTTAGAATTGGTAATTGAAATGAAAAAAAATGGGAAAACATTTTTGTGTTATCAGTAATGATAGAAAAGTGACTCAAGTGTTCCATTTCCATGCATGGTAAACGTATCTGAACATAAATGTTGGATGTAAAGGGAGGAAAAAATATTGGGGAATCACTTGTCACCTCAATCTTGAGCATGGATCCCTGCATCATGAGAATTAGTGTCATAATTGGTGTTGAAGGAACGAAATCATTACGAATGCATTCATTTCGAATATGGAAATTCATCTAAACATTTTTCTATCATTACAATAATTTATTCCACTCATTGTATATAAAATTCGCTGTTGTAACATTCTTATTCTGCATCGACATAAAACCCAGTACAGAAATCGTTTGCAATGTCGAGCAAACCAGAGCATGATTCCAATTGTATATTTCATTTAAATAAAATTCGAGAGGGATTTTCCTGAGTTGATATTGACTCTTCACTGTTATGTGTTATAAAATTCTCAATAATTTTTGGAAAACTATGAAAACACTAAACTGACACAGTAGATAAATGAGACACCATGCACCCTTGTTTCTGCAAAGTTTGCATTCCTAGACGATTATTTCTGATCGGTCTTGTGATTAACTTTTGATTATTCAGGCTGACATTTCAATTGTTGGAATTGATATTTTAATGCTCCTATCAACACATTATCAAATGAATCATGAATTAACACACTTTTAATATGAATTTTCATGATTTTATCCAGTTTCGTTGTCACCTGGATTAGTAGAAAGTAAAATAAGGATGAAAAAAAAAGTTCCATGCATTAATATGAAATGAGAACATCATAAAATCGATATTTTATGACTAAAGGATATACATATATAATTTGAGGTCATTGTAATACAGTGGGAAGTAAATTGACATCCTACCTACCACTTTCGTAGATATGCAAAGTAATAGCTGCGGTTGGAAGAGCTCTCGTGTGAGGTTGATAATTAATTCTGACACCTCAGGGTGGAGAAAACTACGTGATGTGCCGGTGAAAATTCATTCAAAATTACTACCTGTACACTGGCCCAACACATTATGGAATAATTTATGGGACGAATTCAACAGGATTCGATAAGCCAAAGCTAACAGGAGGAAAAAAAATTTATAATAAAATCAACATAATTTCAATTTATGTACCAAAAATTCGAATGCTTTTGCACTTAATTTACTGTTTCAATTCACACCAACACGAATATTCCATTTAATTCTATACACTTGACTCGTCGGTGGAATACTCAACAAGGAACAAATCCCATAATTAATGAATAGCCAAGTGAAAATTAACAATTTTCAAGTGTCAACATATTCAGAGCCTTCCGTTCACACTTGACACGATATGGAAAATTTTATTTTATTAATCAGTTCACACTTACACTTAAAACGTTTTAGTATTAAACTTATTTATTTCTTCAATATTACATTGTTTAGCGTACTCTTCTCTTTCATTTCTTCAGTTATAGTTATTCTTTCTCCATAAATATTCACTCGTAGCGACGAAAAAAAAAGTTCATAGTACGCTTCAATTTTTCTTTCATAATTTTTTCTCTTTCACAATGATACATTATTATTCTTTACATACATAAATATCGTTGTGATGTAGTTTCTACAGTTGTTTCTAAAGCATGATATTTACACTGGATATAAATAATCTCCTCAACGAATTGCATTTTAATGGCATTGAATCTCATTCTCCATGTGACATTAATTTAAATCACTATGAATCATCTACATCATTTATTCATTAAATTTATTTGTTCTCGTGAACTTATCGTTATTCACGTGTATGAGAAAAATTGAACTGAAATATATTTGTTGTATATGTGTAAATAATATGAAAATGTTTCGAAGCAAATGCATATTCAAGGGAGGCCAGAAAAGAGATGTTACAGTTGTCGAACTAATACGATTAAACGATCATGTGTGAGCCTCACGCCAGTTCGTTTCTGCATGTGCGTTTGCCGCTTCATTTTATTTGCCTGCGTTTGTGCATTCACTATTTGCATTGTATATGTCGAGTACTAAATGCACTGAACCATAAATTCCTTTTTGGGATTACGCGTGTACATTCATGACACATAAAAAATTCTTTTAATCTGACATTGCTTTTTGATACTTTTGTGACTGCCAAATTCGTTTGATATCTAACGAATGATCCAATTAATTTTGCATGATCGCTTGCGTGAATTCATCGCATCATAAATTTTTTCCTCTCTATATTTCACTCGCAACCTCCCTCATTCACTCTTGCGTAACACATTATCGATTAATGTAATATAGCAAAGTTATTGTAATACAATTGATGGCACACAGGCGCACACATAGCCACACAGTTCGTAATATTTTTTACAGATAATTAACTTTTATAATTAATTTCATATAGAACGTTATTTTCTATGAAGCATCGTCATTTCTCGTCTTTTTTTTTTTTTACATTGAGTCTTTGATTCATACGGAAAAAAATACGCAAGTTTTGCATTGAAGTATTGTTAATGTTTTACATTCCAGCGCGTTATTTATATTGAACAGTGCGAATTCTGCGCCATTTTTCATCATATTTCTACCGCTGTACATTAATACTCATTGACGATTGAGATTGTTATGTCTTCTGGTCATGAAATATCACTTCAAACATCGCTTCGACTTCTGCTGTTGTATAATTATCATTTTCGTAGTATTTTTACATTTTATCAGAACGCTTTTGCAATATGAACGAACTGTGATGGATATTACAACATTTGAATGAAATGTTTCAATTCACTGCTGAATTTTTTTGATTCGAATATGTTGATGACTTTAGATAGATGTTTGAGAGAAATAATGCAGGTGTTAAGGCACCATATCGAATGTATATTTCAGTATGAAAAAACACCGAATGAAGCGGTGCTTGAAGGAATTATCTCAGAGTTTATTCAATATATTTTCGATTTTAATTTCTAATGAATAAAGCGTGTACCAAAATTACCAGATTTTTGTTTGAGTGGTCTGAATAATTGTACTCGTAATCCGCTAAAAGTATCTTCAATTATACTGAAATCCATACCATTTTACATTGGATAAATGAAAAATTGTTGGTGGAATGAATTAAAGAATTTCGATATTCAGGAACTCCGCAAAATCTAAAAAAGTTCATGAAATGTTGGCCAATGATGAAGACACGAGTTTATTGAAGGATAAATCCATCTACTTGATCAGGTGTGGGTATTCGATTTCAATGAACGATGAATATTTGAAAGCGGAAGTTTCAGGGCTGATAAATGTCAGAGTCCAATTGAGAAATTTCTTTGCATTGGATGGATCAATCGTGACATTAGAGAGCAAATGATTTTGAATTGAATTATAGTTTATAAATAATAAAAACACAGTAAAAAAGTATTGAAAAGTAATGGAATACACTCTACACTAGAAACGAATGGAGAGAGTTCCAGTTGAAAAATTCTCGCCGTTCGAATAATCAACTAAAATATTTTATGAGAGAACCTTGCAGTCACGTTCATTCTAAGATGTGGTTTCGATGGATTTGCTCTAAATTCATCCCACTGATCTTCACTTTTCGATATGAAAAATTCTTTTGATAAAAATTAGATAAAATTTTCTGGTTCTCCTCTTGAATTTCCTATGATTCACACCAATTCGGACTCATCATGATTGATGTAGGCATAAATAGTCATCAAATGTTGAGTTTCAACTACTTCTGCTGATTATTGCATCTCTAATATTCCCCCATGGGATTTCCAGTAATTATGGTACACCCTGTACATATATGCATGTATAATTATTCCACCTCAGTTCACACTGCCATATATATATGTACATTTCTAGATCGAAATCATTAATTAATGTCATGTAATGCATTATCCAATCGTAGCACATATTAAAGCCTTCATAAATCTAAATTTATTATTTATATTGTATATATTTAATTCACACATTCATCAGGGCACTATTTGAGTCAATAAAAGAAAATTCATAGCATTTTCCACACTCACACATACACATTTTCATAGTCCTCATTCAACTATTTTTCTTCTTTTTATTCGTCACTCACAATTGTTATATTTTGTCATGTAGTTTGTTAAATCTGTTTTGAATTTCATCTCGTTCTGATTTTTTCAAATTGAAATATTGTACGTCACAATCAACAGCATAGAAATGCGTCGAGGAATACGTGAGTTCTTTTATTAATATTGTTCGTTTGTATTTAATTTTTCCTCATTTTTATATTCATCATTTTGAAGTTTATTGTGATAATGCAATGATGGTTTGGTACAACGAACATTTATTCTCTCAAGCAGGATGGAGAATTTGCAGCTGTGGATGATGATGAAAGCAAAGTACCAATGCAACAATGACTATTGTCATTGTAGTGGATGTAGTCGTGATGTATTTAGTTGCGGACGCTCCAGATTCATCATAATCCTCATCGTTATTCGCTCGATTATCCTTTCGTCCTCGTAACTTTAAATCTGCAAATAGGAAAGAGATTTTCCGGTTTTACTTATGTGATATACTCCTGACATTTTCGCTGCTAAATTTTACTCTATTATCTTTTTTTTCTGCGTTCGTCTATTCATGATAAGCAACATCAAATTCACGTTATGTATAAATTATATAGTTGTGTATGACGTGTAGGTTGGAGAGTAACAAGCAATGGCATGCAAATGCATATTCTCCAAGTTGGAAATATCAAGTTGAATTCTATTATCAAGTTACTTCGAGTATTCGTTTGTATAATTTGCACTTGTGTTGTGTTTGTGTATAACTATATTTGTGTGTACCTTGTTCTTTCAGCATATCTTGGTTACCCTCGAGTAAATTGTTGCCTGAGTTCTTCTTCAGTTTTCCTGGAATTGATGAAACGAACATTAGAGAAAAATATTAAGTTATACTGAAAAAATGAATCGATGGAGTCTACGAAAATACCTCGATAAATAAGAACAAATGCGAATTCAACTTATTGAAATATTTCGTATAATAAATGGAAGTCTAACTCAATTTATTTTGTAAATTATTCTGGTTCAGTCTATTTTAAATTATTTTAGGACAGTCAAGAGTACTTATTTAAATAAATCATTGCAACGTTGATTTCTATATTTAATGTTGTTCCAAAATGGAAATTCTTGTCGATTGAATTGATTTTTAGTAAACCCAATTTTAATTTAGTTACACAAAAGAAGAGGTCGTTTAAATTTCTCCATATCATTATGATATTTTTTACCCTTAATGTTTAATCATTTGTCATAACTTTATCACCCATACAACACATTATAAGTTTTTTTTCTTTTTCATTAATAAAAGTCTTCATGTGGGTTTTCACATTAAGTGCCACTTGGACGTGTCCTTTTTTTTATTATCTCAATGCAATATAACTTGGCTCGTTATAACATAACTGTAAGGTCGAGTATCGCGTGACACGAATGGCGACTATTTTTCTATTTTTCTTTGCTGTGTTGTATTTTTTATTGGCTTTTTTTTTCGGCTACCACGAAGTTGACCTATACCAGCGACACTAATCCAAGCGTCATAAATCTCGCTTCGAAAGCGAGCTGCCTCGAGGGTGATCTATCGTTATCCTGACATTTACATCAATTTCTCTCCTGTTAACGAATGCATCGAACCCACGAGGTCTTTAATCGAATGTCACCTGTCGCACGTTCCCATCTTCTTCGTCAGGAATTCATTCACGAACGCTTGTCAAATCAATAGAATTTAAGGCATGATCGAGCGCGTAAACAAAAATTGAATGAAAAACAAAGTGAGATAAATAGAAAAATTCGCTTTTTCCATCGTTCTTGTGACAAAGGACGATCGTTCATTCCCCCAAAAAAAATTTTTCAAATGAATGATTTTACGAATTCGACTGTCGAAAAACTTTTTGTAATGTCAAATTATTTGAATTCGATATCAGTTTTGATGCACATTTCATAATTATCATTATATCTTAGTGGTGTTCACATCTATCTTGGGGTACTTGATAAATTCATCGATGAATCATGAAATACCAAGTACAGATATTAAACGGCATGTTCATTTTTTTAAGAAAGAAATTCATCAAAACTTTCCGCTTAGTACGAGGTGAGTAGTTGTACTATCCAAACAATAAAATACCAGCAGAAAATTAAGGAAAATTAAATTTTATATGAAAATATTAATCAAGTGGAGTTGAGAAATGTTGCGTAGCGATTAAAAATGAACGAAAATGTCTTATCAACAGTTTCGTGCGGTTTCTCGCTATTTTCTTGCAGACTGTTTGATTATACATGAACTCATACTCTCTTACTCATATGCTACGTGTAAACGCGTAAATAACGACTTTTTAATTATAATTATACACATACGTAGCCGCAAGCAAGGAAAATGAAACTCTGTTGAAATTTTAATCACTGATATATATATTGGTACACTGCTAGCACAAATCAGTCAGTGTTGCTTGAGCTTTTCAGAATTGATTTTTATTGTTGTCAGCTCGAACAATTTAGAAATAATTCATAAATAAATTTGTCGCGTGAAATGTGGAAAAGTTGATAACAGTTAATTTCAATTTCGCTTGAGTAAAATCCAATTAACACATCTCAACAACTCACATTTTCACTTCAAATTCAAATAATCACTACCAACACTCAGCACATCAGCTGTGCAATTTTTTTTCCGGTCCCAATCTTGGTGAATCAGGAAAAACTATCTACATCCGAGAATACCAAACGAAAAGTACAATAGAAAATATTTTTACAGACATAATTTCCCAACTTCACTCTTGATGAAATATGAAGTTCTACAAAAGAACATTTTTGAAAAGAAACGAATAATAAAAGTTTCTCCTTCCCATTTTTTTTAACTTCACGACAGTGCATCAATAATTCATAAAAATCTATTGAAAGTATCATCAGAGAATATTTTTCATTCCCACAGAGATACAAAACGAAATTCAGTTTTAGTATTATAGACATTTATAGCCCAGTACGAATTTATAAATACAAATCCCTGAATAAATTCGTATTAATCGGACTGTAAATCACAGAAGAACAGGATCAAAACTATTCGAAGGGGAATTTCATATGGAATCATATTTTGTTTTTCGTATATAAAAAAAGCCATGTACATTTGAAATAATCCGGCGGATATATAGAGATGTTTTGGGGAGATAGACGCTCAATTCTATTATGATAATGCGATATCGAATGATCTCTTCCCGTTCGCAGTGACCACACACAACGAAAAAGCAAAAGGGGAGATGAGAATACATAATAAAAGCTGTAGATACGTGTGTGTGTCGAGAGTTTCGGATGAATTCATGTGAAAGGCTGACGACAATTCTACGATGAGTGGGGCACTGATGAAACTAACAACCAGCAGTTGAATCGACGTTTATTTGTCACAGTACACGTTGGGATTTCAAGCGGAATATCAAATGCATTATTCTTGCCACGCGTGACCGCATGTGCGCACGCGCCTCTTCGTTAATTTCGAAATAAAAGGAAGATAGTAGTGACGAAAGAGTGAAAGAGAGCAGTGAAGGGAATATAAAAGTAAATGTAAGCTTGTGAAACAAGTAAAGGGGATGAATGCGTGTATGAAGGGAGAAATGTTTAAGGACCCTCTTCTCTTTTGTAAGCTTTTTGGGACGACAATGTGGTTTATATTTTCCTCAAAGAAGCTGACTTGAATTATATCTCATCGGTGGACAACCAAACGCAATGGGCTTTTCAAATTTATTAATGCACATCTTCCTTTTGCACCACAAAGTTCACAGAATGATAAGTAAATGTTGAAAAATTATTTATATAAAGAATAATATTCAATATGTGCTCGTGTGATATTTTTTTCATCAACTTCTCACTGCAAACCTGATTTTTGCGTCGTTATTATAATCTCAGAGAAAAAATCAAATTTTTCTGTGATCTCAGAAATGAATTCTTCATGAATAAAGAAATAAAAAATGGAATTTGCTATACAAATTCCATCAGATATTACGCATTGAGTGATGTTTCATTTCAATTTTGCATTCCTCTTTGATGTTATCAACGTTATTTTTCATGAATCTCTACGTATTCATAAAAATGTTAGAATGAAATGAAGTCTCGTCGAATATTTAGTTGAGATTAAGTATTTCTTAACGATATGATGATAAAGGGTGAACTGCTATGTCCGCAGAGATTTTAATCACCCAAGTGCGATACTTCTTGTGGTAATTAATCGTCACCACCGGATGCGCCAGGAATTTCATGCTACATTAATAATTTCATTAGATACATAGCTAAATATACATATATATAAGCGAAATTGATGCTGCATTTACGACGTCGCCACAAATTCTCAGCAATGTTCATTCTTGGAATATCTTCGTGCACGTATATTTGTGTTGTCTATCTATAGTCAAGTTTGACAAGCGAATATTATGTAACGAGAAGTAAATGGATTCTGTAACATGAAAATTTCCCTACATTTCATCATCACAAATAATTTTATGTACAGAGTGCAACAAAATTGAAACTGTTTTAAACATTTTCATCGCTATTTATCTGAATATTCGGTGGGATTTACTCAAATGTAATTATTTTTATGAAGAAGATTAACAGAATAAGTGGACTGGAGTGTACGTTTGTGCGATGTATAATTCTGTTGAAATTCCATAAATGTTATAATTATAAACCAGTTTCATTATCAAATATAAAAATATTAATGTAACGAAATATTCTTTTATAAATGGGAGGAAATTATAATTACTACATTTATAGATGCAAAACATATCAAAACCAAGAGGGGACTATTATATTACACGCGGTTATAAATTTACTTTCACGGAATATTTGCCTGGTACGTCAGATATAATTTACAGCTTAAACAGTAATCGGATTATGTCTGTGGATTTGCTTATTCATAAAGTTGAATACGTCCAAGCGAACAGAATCATTTTGCGGTTCACTTGTATATACGTTTACAAATGTATATTTGTATTAAAAAATGATGAATAAATTTTTTTTTTCACTGGTACTGTACGAGAAAGAAAACTAATACGAATCAATATTACTTTTCAATTTGCATTGATATTTTTGCATGGAAAAATCACAGAACTGAAAAAGTGGTTGGTAAATTCAGTCGGTCATGTTTCTTTTGACAAGTGGATGACGATATTGTATTGAAAACATTCAAAGGGAAATTATTCATTGGAAAAAGTGACTTTGGGGATGAAATGGTTTCATTTCTGTTTGATATCTGTCATTCAATGAGAAATAAAAACCATTTAGGAAATTCAAGAAAATAAACTACCCCCTCACAATATTTACTATTCCATTGAGTGATATGTGATTATGATGTTGAAATTTATAGGAAGTGTATGAACTTTTCACTAAAATCACAATTTTATCTGTTCATGAATCTTCTGAATTTCAACACAAAAGAAAAAGATACAAAATAACGTTTGGAAACAATGCAATGGCAGTTCCAGTGGTTTCAATTATTACTGCCACTTAAATTTATACAAACATGAAAAAGGAGATTGGAGAGAACAGTTGTTAAAACATTTCTTGTTGAGGCAGAAAAAAAAATAGTTCACTGCTGTCATCATTAACAAAACGTACTCTACAAACAATAATGACGATAATGAATCTAGGAATTTTTGTTTGCTATTCATTGTTCATATACTCGATCTAATTACTCAGTGAGCTGTCAATATTCATATTCAGAATTGCAATGCACTAAGAGCCATTGTTTGTAATGGAAGAGTAAAAAGTGTTGAGAGTTACCCTCCACCGATCAACTACTTCAAGTACAAAGCCAATTTCAAGTACCCTCTGACAGTCGCTCCTCTGATGTTTCAATATCTCATAGATGAAATATATTTTTCAAACATACGCTTATGTGCATTTATGAATACTCGAAAAATTTTCCGACAGTCGATTCGCATACGTATGACTGAGTAGATGTATTCAATTTTTTTTTCTCTTCCATTTTACAAATGGCTGTCAAGAGCAAGCGCATTTGTTGCACCGTGACGCACGCGAATCACATTATATTGAGCCATATTGAGTCTATTCACTTTTATCTCATATTGAATTTTCATCGGCTCTCACTCAATAATACTCCGAATATTGTCATATATCTATAAAGAATGGGATACAATCGTGCATTGTTCTTCGACATGAAAATACATATTGACTTGTGACGTGATTCTCAAGAACGAAAAGTTTCTTCTCTGTTCTTATATTGAAGACAAAATTTATTCCTATCAATGACTGTATTCAATTTACCTCTATATCCATTAACGTCATCTTGAGTGTCGTGTTCGTTGTCCGAGTTGATTTCTAGAAGAAGAAAATATGTGTGATTGACAAATTCTATACGAATACGTATGAAAATTCCGATATTTCTTGGATGTTGGTGGAAAGTGCTATTCAGGTGCAGAGAATAAATTCAATCACCCGTTCATTTCCATTTCAATATCTGAAGTTAAATCAATTTCTCAATAACTGAAGTATCACGATGAACGCGAGTGAGGTCTCTTTATATTTAGAGTAAATCATACATTTTTAAATGATCTACGATAATTTAAAAACAATAGCTTGCACCAGATATCAAACTCAATCATCTATGTACAAAATGACGGAAACCGTAATCGAAAAAATGAATATTAGATGAAATTTGTCAATAATAAATAGAACGTTCTTATCAGAAATCGAATTGTCAGTTATTGATTTTTTCACGATTCCTTTTTGTATTTGTGAAAATAAATTTTCCCTGACTTTCAAGACTGTACAAATCATCGAATATCAAATTAGTGTCATACATTACATTATGAATAAATATCATGATGTATAAATAGTCAAATCAATTCCGATAGCATGAATTGTGATTGATTCATGATTGTTCGTTACCTCTACATTAATCACATTTCACAAAATTTATATTTATGCAAAGAGCCAATATTGATAACACATAACAATAATGCGTTGAATTTATCTCGGTAATCTATTCCACAACTGTATTAATTTATTTGCATGTTTGATTTATTATAGACATCAGTTTCCGTCTGTATGTCATTAGATAAATAGTTTCAATAATAATCACAATGCAACAGAGACTCAAAACATCTTTCAAAGTGTGCTGTAATGAATAGTCATGAAATGAAAATACTTCAACCATTAATAGTTCACAATTGACTTCTTTCTTATGCATAATAAAATATTGTTACCATTTTGTTATAAAGTAAGAGATTCCATTATGAATACAGTTTTATTCAGAGTTGAATACTTACCATAGAGTCTGATACTGCCATCAGTATCACCAAGAGCATTTCGTGACACACATTTGTATGTACCAAAGTCAGCTTGAGTTACTGAGCGAATTGTCAACTTCATTCGAACTTTGTAAGCATTGTCAGTGAACACTGGTTCGTATTTGGCATCTGTAACAGATGAAAAAGTTTCAATAGAGGAAACAAAGTTATTCATCAATTGATGAAATAAAAATCAGACATGAGAATAGGGAAATAAGAAGAAGTGAAGCGATCGATGAGCTACTAAAATTTCGAAAGATGGATTTATGAGTGACTATGAGTTATTGGAATGAAGTTAAAGAAAAATGAGAGAAGAAAAAAATTTTCCGATCTATTTTTGTGAGACTGACAATTTTATTGACATCACGATGGAATTTTTTCGTGATATTTTACCCCATTTGTAACAGTTATGTCACAATGGTTCAATCAAGTCAGACGATGGCTTCACTCAATCGCGGCTCGATGGGTGTCTCTGTATATGGCTTATTTTGGTATTCGGCACGCAGACGGACTAACGTTAACGTGATTTCTGTGTAGATCGACACCATTCAGGCATTTCCGCTTTCATTTCTCGTACGCTTCCAATGTCGTCGTCGTCGTAGTCATTTTCATCAAAATAGAACGTTTGAATAGAACGGAAATCTTTGTCGTTTAAGCACATACAGTTGATTGACAAATAGAAAAATGATATTACCATTAAACATTTTTTTGCCCGTTCATACAATTCAAAATGAAACAAGAGAAAAAATAATCAGATTGAAATAATCAACCGGCTGACAATATGTCGAATTTCATTGCTGTACACGAGTTTTCAATTATTTTGAAATTGATTGTAAACGTGAATGCAAACTCACAAACAAGTTTGATTATTATAAATGCGATTCTTTCAATGGTATTTTTTGAATGATCAAATTGTTCGTTGGGGTAAAAAGAATAAACGAAATGAATAAATGTGTGAAACGTGGGTTTCCAAAAAACATTGACATATCCACACTCCTCTCGTGTTATTCAAAGTGGATAGGAAAATTGTCAATCAACTTGAATGGTGACACATCAACATTGGACGGACAAAAAAACGATCAGAGTATTTTATCGGATCCATGAAGAAAATCCACTATGAAAAAAAATGGAATAGAATAAACAACAGAACAAAAAAATAGCGAAAAAATGTTGCGATGGTCTAGGGTCCCGTGTGTGGGTAAAATTTTAAAGTGAGAGAATATGAGTGAAAGGAAAACTTTCATCACAAAATTAACTGATGTACAACAGAGAATTATGCAGGTCATCAAAAATTTGCAGAAATATCATTTGATAATTTTACAGGTGTTTACCTTGTGCAATTATATCGGCTTTCTCTTTTGTCCAGTAATTAATTGACTTTGGAAATGCTTCAGAATGACACTCGAGTGTCAATGTTTGTCCTAAATGAGCACCAACTAGTTGATTCTGGATCCATATCATCGGTGAAACTGTTATAAAAATAGGAAAAAATGTGCTTTGAACTGTCACCGCAATAAAATTTGATTTATTCGATTTCAACCACAGAGCCATAGAAGTATAGGAACAATATTAAAAACAATCAAATAACGAACGTGAAAGGAGAAATACAAATGAAATTATTGTACATACAGTGAACGATGAGCATAATTCGTTTGCTAACAGAGGGTGGAACTCCATTGGAAGCGATACACAAATATGATCCCATGTGTGAGCGTTCAACTTTTGTTATCGTAAAATTCGAACCTTCCACGCTTTTCACTTCAACGGATCCATCTATCACAAAAAAAATATTTGTTGACGTCAAATAAATCGTAATAGTGTGGACATTATTTCTCATTCAATATCAATTCACCATTTATAATTGCATAACCATGAAACAAACAACCCCAATTGAAAAATGTGAATATTATGACCCAGATCACCCAATTGGACTTCAAAAAAGAGATAAAAAAAATAATGAAAACATCCATTTTCAACTTAATTCCGCGAGGAATCAGAACAGCGATCAACACTTTGCACAGTCTCTGAAGTAGTAAAAGTTGAATGTAGCCATGATTGAGTGAAAAGAGAAAGTCTTAATTAATTCGTAAATCCACGATGATATACAGAGTGAAAATGAGTGTTTATGTTCACGAACGAAGGTTGCTGCAAGCGAGAAGGAGACAGGACAAAAGATAAGCACAAGAGGTACACGAGACAAGATGTACAGCAACTGGGAATCAAAGCGTTGCATTTTTGCAAAGGGGTGGCTTTGAAAGCTTTTAGATACCGAGTTGACTATTTGTTTTGAATGGTTAACTGAGCAAAGCCGTTGCTCTGATGCCGTTGGCCCGCCATTCACCCTCGGCTTTTACTTTATCCTCTAACAGCAAATCCAGTTTACTTATACGGAAGGCAACGCTGTCATCCCGTTGACCACAATTAAATCCAACGGAATATTTACCTGGCAAACTGACTGCTAGTGCCAGAGGTCCAATGTCTGTATACCAATGCAATAAACGGATATTCACAAGTGAAAATACAATTCTTCACCAAAATTCGAGACGTAACTCTTCACTCTGTTTTCTTTTCATATTATTAAGAAAAATTAACGACAAATTCAATTAAATATGGAATTTTCCATGTCTTGCGAAAAATATTTTCAATTTCAATTCAATGATGAAATTTTTAGTTTTTTATGAAATTATTTTATACACGATGGACATCTGTTGGTGAACTCTCGCGATGAAATTGGTTGTAGATGCAGGATGATATGACGTATTGATTAATATTAACTATGGTCGACATGGGGATAATTATAGAACACACCATTAATATCGTCTTGCAAAGTCATCAAGTGACATGTAGTGAACTGGGAATTCCATGAGGACAATTATTCACGAAGATGAAGAAGTTTTAATGCATTAGTTGGTAAAATTGGAGAAGAAAAACTCATTTTGTGTCTCCGTATCACTGAAATGGATGATAACAATCGGAAAATCATGAAAATTTCCCGGAATTAATCCCAAACCCCTCTTCATTAATTTTACTTCTCACTAAAAATGTGTTTCACGAATGTAAAAAATTGCATAAAATGTGCCCACAACTTCCTGAAACCGAATTTTCCACTTCTTTCCAAATCGCAAATACAACTTTAACTACAAACATCAGCATCACAAGTAATTACAATTGGATGTATAAAGACTGTATAAAGTTTTTTCTTTTCAACCTCACAACATTTATATATCTATATATAATGTTTCCGGAAAATTGCGGAAGTTTGAAATCTCCTGAGCGCGGAAATGGACACGAGCGTAAGGGATGATACATATACAAGGCGTGTGCGCAAGGGGTTTTAATGTTTATAGTGGTTGAATTAACTCTCAGTTGAGTTGATGGGTTGAGAGACACTCCGTAATGAAGTAGCTTTAGCATTCACAATACACTAAACCTCAATGCAGAGGCCAAACTGCATACACATGGTTTATACTGCGGTAATATATATCTATACATAGTTATATAAGTACTAAACTTGCGCCGATAAGCCGCGCGGTTTTACTTTTCCAACTGTCAGACGTCACACGCGACGCCCATGAACCCTCACCAACTATAAAATTAACGTCTCGACTTAATTTTGTCGTTAAATGTTTGTGCCTTCGTCTCTCTTCTTTTTTTTTTTTCCTACTGCGATTTTGTATTTATTCATTTTGCTATCATCAAACTTGCATCCCCGTGGGCCAGTTTGTTATTCGTTTTTTTTTTCTCAACGGTTTTTTATTTAAAAGTTGAACTAGAATTTTAAAGTTGATAAAACTTGCACTTAAGATGACATATTTGGAGATAAGAAAGAGGATGATATGGAGATTGTGAATAATTGTCACTCTAGAAAAAGACAAAATGATATTTAACAACAAGTTGTAGTGTTGTTGAATTGAGAGAGAGAGAGAGAGAGGGAGAGAGAGAGAGAGAGAGAGAAATGAAAGCAAATGTTGAATGTCGTTTTGATGAAAGTCGAAATGGCACAAATGGACTGAATCAAATAAAAATATTCAGAGCCTTGACGTATTCTGCACGCAACGTCGTCACTATAAATATTAACGAATTGTCGTGAAAGAATTTTTCCATAAAAATATTTATCAAACTACAAACTGATTCATTGTGTATATATTATTGTTATGATATATATCTATTGGATGGCAGGTAGGGAGTTAGATGCACAACTTTGCTATTTATTCATTGGCACGTCGGACCAACCCTCCTGGGGGCAAGAACAACGGACTCGTGCAAAGGTGTTTGTCCGATGTTTGCCAATTTCCATGCAAATATGGGAGCACTTCTCACTTCGTATATATATATATATATATTCCATCTTCATCATCATGGCTTGGTTTGTATCTTCCACTGGTGCCACATTATATATTTATATTGATAAATTTCCGGATTTTTTCAAGTTTTTCTTGGACGTTCTGAGAAATATATCGTTGCAGGGAACATTTATTTAGATATCGATCATGTGATTATTTTTCATGCTTCTCTCTGATGATTTATTTATTCGAAGTTTGTGTCATGAAAGAATAATCCAGGGTGGATGTTGAAATTGAAGAGAGTAATTTCATTCGAGATTTGAAACGTGGAATGATAAATTATATCGTGACGTGAAATGATTGTTGGGTTGATATTTCAAACTCACCTTTCTGATCGTTTCCGAAAATCGTCTGACCATCTTCTCGACGCCAAGTTATATTTGGTGATGGTGATCCAGTTGCTGAACATTTGAATGTCACGTTGGAACCTTCTCTCACAACCATGTCCGTACTCGTTTCGTGATCAATTATATCTGGTGGAACTGTAACAGGAAAATGGAAACCATAGTTGAAGTTGTATTATGCATACGGAATGGGGAAAAAACGAAGTGACATTATTATTGGTGGGTAGCAAACTAATGAGAATTTATTGGAATGGCAGAATTGGTAGAGACCAGAGTGGGAGGCTAATTACAATCGTGAAAAAATTCGATGGAATATATCAAATTACAGAGTAAAACTTTGAAGAATTTTATTGAATTCTCTTGGGGGAATTGATCGAAAAGTTTTTTCTGATGTAAATAAAAATATTGATATTCTTACACACACTTCTCAATCTATGTCAAATAGTGTTGTTATGATGGTTTTATAATTCTATAAATTCATTGACAATTGATGATGATTAAATATGGCTCTTCCAAACTCAACAATATTTATCAATATCATCGTATCGAAGAACAATCAATCTCAGATATTGTTCTTTTTCGTCAGATTCGGTCTCGATTTTCGATCTATCTGAAAGCACAATAAATCACTGGGGATGAAATATGTACGATGGATTTTTTCGTCTTGTCGCATTTTCAATAAATATAAATTCCATTTCCAACTCAACTATTCATCGTGAACTGTTTCTTCGTAATACATAATCGTGTTTCTACTGTGAAATTTTGTGTATTGATTAAATACTTAGTTAATCATTCATCAATCCTGGGAAGAAAAAAACGAGAATTCAATTTTAAGAATCAGGGACTTCGAAATTCCTGATTACACGTGGCAAATATTCGATTTTATATTCTGTTTTTGTTCCTAGAACATTTCAATTTTACTTGATGATTGATGTGATTGTGATTCGAAAGTGTGATTATCCTTAATTCTCAAATCCTTTCAGCATTTCAGAACCAATCATGGAGAATTTCAGCTCCAATTTCATCAAATTTCAACAGAAAAAAAAACGATATTATCTCAACAATTCTCATTGTTACAAAACCTTTATCTTCAGATCGATGTAATTTTCCCCCAAATTACAACCACTATTTTATCCGTGCACCATACAAATAAAAATACATCATCATTATACCAAACGAAAAAAAGAAAAAAAAAAACAAAAAAGAGAATAAGAAAAAAATATGTCAAACAGCCAAAAATTGATCCTTTCATATATATATTTACTGAATTCATGACATTAATGTTCATTTATATCTTCATTCATTTCAGTCGAGGGTGAACGAGACTCTTAAAATATATTCAAAGGGCGCAATCTCGTCGACATTCACCCCAACTTCATCGTCTCATATATAAACACACGATCAGCAAAAATAAACCCCCATCATAGAATACAACACAAGTGACATTTATATATCTTTGAATAGAATATTTATTTATCGTTCTTACTTTTTCTCTCCTTCATACTCTCCCTTTTCTCAACGCGTATTTATGAGCAAGGATATATTTACGCAACGAGTTAACCGTGAACAGGGTAATATATACTTACCAAAAGCAGAAAGAAAAAAAGACAAACACAAAGTAGGCGGGTAAAAGAGAGCATTACACATCCTATATACATAAATCAGTCTCCCAAGCGTTATACTGTACAACACTATTCGTAATAAAGCAGAATGATAACGCGAAACGTCGTATCCGGCGGAAGTGAAGGCAACCCATAGCCATGCGGACAACCATTCCATTCTCCCCCGTCGACACGACCATTAAACGTGGCCTGGTCCCACCCATTCACCTTCCCTATCACCCTCAAACATCCTCGCTCTTTTTCACCCTCGGTTTTACCCCCTCTGGCATCAGATAGAACATGTCCCTCGCGGATAATGTCTTATTAGAGAAATCTATACACATACGAATGTCTGATTGGAGATTTTCTCCTTTTTACATTTCATAACCTCGAACCTGGTGATTTCAGTTTGATGTATATCACGTTCAATTTCATCAAGAGATGTGGGAAATTTTGCTTTGATCATGAAATCAGTCTCGCGCAATCAGAAATTGATTTTGGGTAATAGTCAGTATATTATTGAGTAGTTGAGTCTCATGCAAATGATAGCACAGATGTCTGCTTGATATTGGCCAACATCTAACATTGCAACGAGCTGTCATGTTACTGTGCTTGACATCACGAGAAATTATTAATCAATGCGAATCAAACATGATGGATAATTAATGATGTTAATTCAGGCTATTAATCACTTGCTTGATCACACAAATCGATATGAAACACTGCGAATGCAAATGTGCTTGAAAAGTTCTCATCTTCTCATCACACCAGTAATCGCGATTCACTTGTTGAATACTTTTGATTGAATACGAATAAATTATCATCATAACCAATCCTCACAAACGAAAAAGACCATCACGAATATTCAAATTGACAGAGCAACGTGGATTAATGAACACGAGTTGATAATTCATCATTTACCCCAACACATGATTAATTGAATTTTAATATCAATTCATTGAGCAACGATGTATAATTCATCTGAACCAGAAATAATTACCAATCAAATGTTCATGAAAATTTGGATATTAAATAAATTCAGTTGCAACTGAGAGTTGATAATGCAGAAAATTTCCGAACACGATTCGTTCCCGAGTGTGATTTTATCCTGACGCAAGTTGGTGCAAGCCGGAACACAATTTGCGGTTGAATGCCCGCATGCCCGATGCTCAATTGGCTGGTCGAACGCTGAATGATCCTCTTGCATTCCCTATATATAACTGCTCTTGGTGTTACTATGTACCTGCATCAGCTTTCACTCTCTGTATATTCGTATATACATATGTATGTGGTATATAGAAGTCACTATCATTTGCTGCAACCAGGGTTGTCTGCCTTGCTCCAATAATGTCCTCCGAGCTGTTTCCGCGGCTGCCATGCTCGCGTCTAGCATCAATCTGGGGTTTGGCTCACACTTGTGTCTTGACTGCAACTGACCCCGATCTCTTGACATGGAGGGTCGAAGTCGTAACACGAACATGTATGTGATTGTGTTTCCAGCTATGTGAAAATGTATGGGTGAATGTGCCTGGATGTGCTCGTACTAGCCTGGTCCATTCCAAGCAGAAACAATGAATCTACTCTCGATGGTTTTTCATTATTTTATTTTCTGTTTTGTTTCGACTTTTTTACCACCCCTGTAGCAATTGTACTTCCGCCGTGTATATTATTTTGTTTTTACTTGTTGTTTTTTCTTCAGTATTCTGGTGATATTCACATTCAATTTATAAAAATTATTGTGAGAATTGTTAGGATAGTTGACGTCATTATTTTATTTAGTTTTGCCAGTGTTTGTATTCGTTCCAGCCTGGGATTGTTTACATCACTTACAATTTCATTGATTCCATTGTCGTTTATTTCTTTGTTTCTATTTAATTTGATAAATGTGTACAATTATAGAGTAGTCAGTCTTGTCTCACAAATTGGAAACAATACTGGTGGCAACGAAATTCCACCTGTGTCATTAATCCAATTACAAAATTTATGGCAATGATTCTAATTATTTTTGAGTGATTATATTCAATAATTGACGACACAATCACACACATGTGCTACGAGCCAATCGTTCTCTGCCGTGCAATATACGATAAAATATATGTGTATGTGCTTTGCCAAGCGATATATCAAACAGAGATATTGCTACAAGTCTGCGCACGGACATGGTCGCCACTTGTAAAACGCAGTAACTCTTTCTCACATGGGAAATCGTAGAAAACCATTATATCGTATAAGCCAAGTTTTATCCTGGACGAGAAAATGTTGTTCAATGAGGATGGAAGAATGAAAAGTTACAAATTTGCAATACAATTGACCAAATGAATGAACAAAATTTTTTACGTTTCATTAGAATTCAGTGCTGCATCGACATAAAATTGTTTAATTGTATCGAAATCGATTATCACTCTGACTCATCTACAAAAATGTGTGATAACGATTCTGTTGCAAATTGAAATCAACAAATATAAAATGAATAAAAAGACAAAACAATATCTTCCAATTTCTACCTGCGTTGTCTACTAAATATACACCAAAGTTTATTTGAATTTTATAATGAAACTTGGATAAAGATGAAAATGATATGACGTGAGTATAAGCGAAATAATAATTCGGAAAAAAATATCACAAAGAGAATTTTTTGGGACATATAAAATAAAAAGCCCATGCAATATTGGCAAATATGCGCTTCAATATTTAACGTACCATCAGCAATGTTCATTTATACACAGATGCAGGCTCCAACTATATTCATGTTTATGTTTGATATTTTCAATGCACATTGTGATAACAAAATAAACCAATAGAAAAGAAAATAAAATACACAAAGAATGTCTGAATGATATTGGATATATTTGAAATGAATGTGTGCATCAATTTTTGTATGCGGTTTATATTTTTATACCAGTCATGCAAATATAGACAAAAACCTTTCATTTTATACATTGAGAGTAATAAAAAATCCATACACAAAAATAAATAATAGTCCTAGTAGTGATTTATATATAAATGTATGTATATTGCAGCGCCCGGTGCGTCAGCAAATCATAGAATTTCTTTTTCTCTCCCATGCGGCCAGGAACAACAAATTGAATTTATATAGAATAAACTCGGGGTATGTGCGACGATTCGAATGCCCAATGGGAACTTGTATATGTATTGTATAGATAGCAGCAGTGGTCGAAGTCGTACAGACCGTCGAGCTTTAAAATGAAAAGAAAAAACAAACTGAAAAAAAAAAAAAACAGAAAGAGAAATGGAGAAAGAAAATGGTGAGAATAAAGAGAAAAAACAAAGTACGCAGATAGGATATATAACAATAGGTTGGATTGTGTGTGCGACGTTGGTGAGATCAAGAGCAATTCGTGGCAGAAATTAGATCGCCAGTACCATAAAGTGGACTACCACTTGTGACAAAGCCAAGATTCCATTGAAAAGTAATGATTAAAGTCGTTGGTATATATTCACAAGGGTTTGTATGTGTATATAATGCTGCGATGAATTGCGATGATGAAATATCTCAGCTTTATATATTTTTCAAGAATTAATTCGTGTGAATAACCAACGGGGATTTTCCTGGAATATTCTTTCCTTAATAAACACCTCAATGGGGAGAGAATAATTTTATAAACTCATTTCACGTTTGGAAACTAAAAATGTTTGGAAATTAGGCGCGAAAATATAAATCATTGCTACGAAAAATTTCTCATTCACATGTGGGAAAATTTGGTGTATACCAACTCTATTGAATGTAAAATTTATTCTCAACAACAAATGGAAAAATCGAAAAAATTGTATCTTTATTTATTCCAGGTTGATGCAACAAACGCAAACGAAAATTAATCCGGAAAATGATTTGTAACAAAAACATTGCCGTAAACTATTTGTCATGAGCCAACATTGATGAATAAAATCCTTTCACTTTGTCATTCACCAACGAACAACTGTTTTATTGGAATTATACATTTACCTTTTTTGTTCTCCGTTAAATATTCAATCGCTTGTACTACAGATTCACCGAGAAACATCGCTTCATTTTTGTATTTACTCAACGGTTAAAAATATGGGCCAACACGAATAGATCATCGAATGCACTCACCCCCATGTACACACGTCACCAACATATATATGTATTATATATAGATCACCAGAATTCAGCAAATATTTGATAGTCAAGTTGTACACCAAACACATGAGCATTAACGTTCAATACGTAAATATCATGCTGGTCCGTATTCTACCAACAGGGGTTGGTATTTGCTACACTAAGTGTATGGAAATTGTAAAAACTTAGTTTTATCATTTCAAGTATGAGGGTATTGCTATTACTGATGAAGAATTTTTGTGTCAATGATAACACTACTGATTTCAATCGACTGATCTGGACCAAATGTGTTCAAAATCTTTTTCAACGTTTCATCGCATACATCATGGAAGTATTTTCATTCAATTATTCACTTGCATTCAACATAAACTCTTTGTACAATTAACACTGCACAATTTATTTTATTCATTGCACTTTGTTGATTATTTCAATTTGTCAACTTGACTCATGAATACAATTACCACACAGAAATAAATGAATTTAATTTAATAATATAAAATATTATGAGTAATTACGTTGTACAATGGACAATTGTTAATTAACAAATATTGTAGCAATCAATTAACTTGTTATAGCCAATCAAAAAGCACAGGACATTGTGAAATTCATCGATTGGATGAGAATACATAATTTAATTTATGCATTCATCAAAATCTGATCTAATTGAATTTGTACAGTTAGGATATTTTATTCATTGTCAGTTAAATTGAATTGAAAAAGATTTTAATTTAAGGGATGTGTGCATCAGCAAAACCCTTTCGTAGCAGAAGTGAATTGCTTCATTTCGTACAGAAAACAACTTTGTGAGACCACTGTAAACGTTCGAAAGGCTGTTATATGTACGAAGAAAGTTCAGGATACGTAATTAGCCACAGAATTGACAATTTGCTTTGACTAAATCGTCGACTAAATACCAGTGCGAGAATCGTGTTGTGAATTTACTTATCTTGATTGTGAAACTTTATACACAAGTCAAGTTCATCAAATGAATGTTAGGAAATAGTAGAAATATTATTGAGCATGAATAATGCATTTGTGTCTATGAAAAATTAAGAGGATTGTTGCAGCTAGTGAAAGTGTTTTCCTGTGTAATCTTCAACAAGTTGGAACAAGAAAAAATTCTAACAATGTTCATTTTGTCATTGTACTTTCAGCAATTCAGTATGACAACAATGTCAATCTGGGAATGGCGTTACTTGTCTGTGTAATTTTTCTGTGTCGATTTCATCTATTCAACAACTTATGCAACTCATCGAACATATAATGAACTTGTACTTCAAGACCACTTTCAACATAAATCAATTTATTTTAATCTCGTAAGTTCCTGTATATACCATGAAAATTATTGTAGTTGATAAAATTTATCTGAAATGATTGAATTCGAACAGTTGTACAGCATCATTACTTCACTGTGAAAACTTGTAAGATTGATGAAATGAGAAAATTCCAACAAAACTTTTACCATCTCGTTAACTTTGATGTTGAAATAGAAAAAGGATATACGTAAGAGTGAAAAAATATGCTTCAACTACTCCCTTCACACAGGAAAAAAGTTTGAAGATGCAAGACTGAGTGCACAGTGCGTGAATAACAAGTAAAAATTCTGTTATATTTTATTGGTAAGGATTATTATCATTATTATTATTATTATTGTCGTTATTATTAGTGTTATTATTTTGTTATTTCAACAATTTTCGTTTGTTATCCAAAATATATGTATTCCCCCAATCTTGTTCCTCCGCTTTCTTCAAGGACTGGTGAACTTCAGAGTGGTCTACTGTCCAGTATGGGATAACGAGAAGAGCAATCGCTCCAACTCACATGTGGCCATCATGACAGTGATGACGACTGGAAATAATCTTTTTATATGGACCTGTCCTCGTTTGCCTTCTTGTTATCCACTGAAGTTACCAACAGTCGAAAGCATGAAAAGTCCCTCAATCATTTTGTGAGAGCATGACATATGTCTGATGTAAAAAAAGATACGGAGATTGTTGATGTTCTTCTTGTATTATTATAAGATATACATTGGGGGCAAGAGAAATTTTGAAGGATAGAAAAAGGAAAACACTCGGAAAGAAACAGGATGCATGAATAAAAGATGAAAAGATTTGTCGAACGTTTGATCAGGAAATAGTTTTTCGTCCAAGTAGCTTGGGGAGATACATTTCACGTGTCAGTGATTTTATCATAAATTATTCTGTGGGTACAGCCAGTTCAGAAATATAATTATTCAAGTAGCGAGCGTCTGAATTGGACAACAGATGATTGTTCGATGAAAATTGTTCTCAAACTTTTGACATCATTTGTGTAATGGATTGATGTGCATGTGAGGCAATTTTCTCATATCATTGTTATGAATGATATTTGAATTGAATATCAAATAGTATTCTCAACTTGCAATGAAGAATCGCTAATCTCTACTTATTCATGCGCTTTTCAAAAACCCAAATCTCTGAACCAGCTTAAACATTGAATAATTATTACTTCAATTCTCCAAGTCAAGTCATGAATTATTGATGAATTCTGTTGCTGGCCAGCAAGTGTTGACTTATTCCCAAATAATTCTAATTTGTCTTTTATTAGTTTGCCTGAACTCATTTAAATTCCTCCTCAGATCTATTGATCGTCAGAAAGTAAAGTTTTGCCCATTGGTCTGGAGTGCTGATGTCATTGATGCAATACTTGAATGTCCAGGTTCGATTTCTCCAGCTTCTTAGTCTTAAATCAATGGAAACTTCTGTGTTACTTTCGTAGTAATGGTGCATAATACAGTTACTATTTTTCCGTCTGGAAATAACGATCAACTGTTCTTTGCTGTCATACGTGACTGTCCATGAATTTTTTCATATGCTTCCATATGGTTCTGTATCAAGGAAGTCGTTGAGTGACGTCTCTCACCAAATATGTCTCCATATACCGATGACCGATGGTCTGGATGAGTGAACTATCCAATCAGAACCTAACAGAGTTCTACCAATCATTATGTCAATCTACGACACACGCCAGGTTGCCTCGTTTAATTAAAAACTGTCAATCGTTAATTTTGTTCACAAGTAATCAATATAATGACAGATTGATACAACCTTGATTATGTTCACCACATCTCACACCGAAGTACGAAATATCAACACCAACAAACCACAAATGCAGAATTTGCATTTCCATATTCGCAAGTTCAACGAATGATCACGTATCCAAGTCATTTTTCATCTTCAGTTCATACAAATCGTCATTATTGTAGAATAACAACTGGGAAACCGGATGAATAAGTGAAAGACCAGAATGATTGTTCGATTTGGGAACGATTGATTGTATGAGGTATATCGCTTTGAAAGTTGAGCCCCAGAGAATTGTGTTCGAATCACAGAAATGCAATTGGTCTGTGAGTCTTTCTCTTCCTCTTTGACCTCCCTTCTTTCACTTACATTTCACCTGGTACTTCTTACTCCACGACACATGGAATTTATCTTCTGCTGCTGCACCAAACCCAACTGAATTTTCTTTACATAGACGTATCTATGTCTGTTGTATTTATACAAAGATATAATGCACGCGTACACCAAGTTGCATTATTCATTACCAAACTATTAATAGACATCAAAGGTGCAAATCAATTCATCAGAGCAAATCTCTTCTCAATGGAAAATCACAATACTTATCCCTACAAAATTCCTATTGCGATAATCATCTGCATGGTACCTATGCGGTAATTAGTCTGGAATCCGTTGATCCTGAGATATTGTGGAATATTCTCAAATCTTGCAGTGACAAAACGAATAAAATGTCGAGTCATCTTTATGTATTGCCCATTCAAGGACTACGTTCGTCACAACTTCCTTTCGATATTACATAACATTTCAATGATATTGGAATTGAATGTATTGATGAATTCTAAAGCTGAGTCCAATCATTAATTGGCTTCTTTTCATTGTTATCTTTGACTTTGTGCAATCAATCATCGTTGAACTGAGGTCTTTCATTGGGAGAAAAAATAGAAGAGCAGGTCTTGCCATTGTACAAATAGCCGGATTGAATACACAGGTATAGACATACTTCAATCTGATCAAAGAATCATATAGAGTTATTTAATAGAAGTTCCATATTGTACAGTTTATAACTCAATTTAGCGAAACTAAATTTAATTGCACGAGTGGTTATGATTAATTTTGCTCCCGATTATTCATCAAATATGTGCATCACTTTTCCACATTCGCTTATCAACCCTCATTTAATATCCGAACATCTCACGTGTTGGACGTATGAGTTTAAATGTTCATGAGAACTTTTGCACATGAAAATTCAAAGGTACAACCTCTGTATAGTTCCTTTTGGCTATCATCCATGCATCTGTGTGTGTAATATCATTTTCATTATACTTCACAAATGTTCAAATCATACACAGTAACAGAGAGATGTCGACTCATTACGCTTGAAAGACTTTATGCCAGTTAATTCTCTCCCTTTCTCGACTATTTCTCTCTCTCTTCTTCGTTCTGCCCTATTTCTCTACGCAATAACCAATTGCATAGCTTCCGTCCACATGAATAAATGTGATACCTCATTTTGGAGTTTCTAACGGCCATTGTTGATTCATAAATGAGAGAGTGATATTTGAAATGCATATGTGGTTCGTATGCACTCTTTGTTACTGTTTAATCGTTCTTTTCTGAATTTTCAGTTTTCATTTTGGTTGGAATTAAAAATTGCGCTGATACTTCATCTTTGTTGTATGATGTACAACCCTTGCTGGAATTGATGAAGAGGAATTCTTGTAATTTGTCAACCAGAAACATTCGGACTTTTTATAAAATTAAAGGACCCATCAGGATATGAAAAATGAAATTAAATCGCCTGATAGTTTATGGATTAATCTCATTTTCATTTTCGTGTTTAGTTTCGTTCAGGTTCGTTTAGTTTTATTATCAAGTTTGTTCTGATCGAATTTTCCCTGCGAAATAGCTGGAGGAGATGTTTCTGAACGTTTTCCAACACACAAGTTGGATATTCAATTAAATATTGATAAAGAATTTAGGAAAAGTCGGATTATGTAGTTGAAAATTCTGTGTTCGTGTCGCGCAAAGATTTATAGTGAAATATTCATGTTCAAATTCCATTTCAAGATTGGAACTTATTTGATGAAATATCCGTGTTGTTCAGTTTTTATAGCAATCCAACAAATCTCCCAACCAAGCAAAATTACATGGGGTTCAAACAGAAAAACGAAACAGAATATTCAAGGAATTTTGTGATGAAAAAGCAACTAACCAAATGGAAGCTTTTCGTCTTCTTAAATTCAATCATTCGATATAGGATGGGTACTTTATATAATATTTATCCCATTTCCATCATATCTCAAATGAAATATATGGAACTCTTACATAGAGATGAAAATTTGCGTTGAAGTAGAAGCAATTCCCATCAATTTCTACAGGACATTGATCAATGTCAGCACTATATGAATATGATTTCAGTTGAGCTCCTTTGCCCTTGGATTATCTATGAGAAATAAATCAACTCTCATATCCCAGGACAAATTCACGAAATAATTTATAACCAATGTCACATTTCACGTGGTTATATCAATACAAATATCAAAATGATTTGAATTTTATGATCATGTCAAATTGGGTCCTATCTATTTCCTCATAATATTGCTTATATTTGTATACCAACAATGCTGTGGGTGATGTTGGTAGTAGTGGTGGTGACTTCTAGAATAAGATCTGTATTTTCAGAATGGAAATGTTGGTCGCAGCAATTTAATCCCGTGGAGTTTTGTTGGTACACCTGGTCTATGTGTATTGCAGTTTCTGCTTCTTCTATTCATTTTTTCCATCCTTTTCTTGTAGCAACGTTTTCCCACACATATGCGTTTAAAAACATACACATACAACCACGAAGACCACTTAGATCCGTCGTGGAACTCTCCCTCGTGGAATCAGCCAAGAGTTCTCTTATACAGTAGTGCGATTCACTCTGAAATTTGTGTGTTCGTGTTGGTGTCTGCATTGGGCTACATACATATTCCACAAGTGAAACGAAAAATATAAAAAAAGACCATGCTCCGAGAGTGCGCTTTGATCATAAAGAGAATTTAATAGGATCGTCTGGTAAGTCCATGTGCTTTTTGCCCATTGCGCATTTATGAACCAATAACGTTGAAAAAATGAGTTGAAAAGAAAAAAATGAAAAGAATTAAGAACGGTTGAAGGAAATCTGCTGGATTGAGCTCTACAAAGAACATCGATTAGTTGAAGTTCTATTAACGAAAGACGGTTCATGCATGGAGAGTAATGATGATCTGGGAATCGTTGTGTATAAAGGACAATTTCTGATCGGCTGCTAGGATGAGGTGGAGTCTGAGGATGAAGCTCTTGTGTTCAAGCTTGAATCATATCATCATCATCACCGTCACACAATGAATTTGTTTTCTTAATTATATATGGAAACATATCTGCATCAGTTCCAATATCAACCAATGACGTTGTCCTATTTGTATTCAGTTCACTCAACTTGTCTGACCTCCTATTTTTATCACTATTGAACTGTCCGAATTATTCGACTACAGCTCGATGTCAGTATGCATTCCTGAACACTTCCACACTTCATAAATATATATTTAATTCCAATAATATTCGAAATTTCATTGCTTCCCACATATGAGTCCGTGGTCATATCGACGAGAATTAACGAGAACAATATTGGACCTTCATGCAAGTACTTACCAACTACATCGAGGAATCCAGTTTGGCTTTTCATCGGATCTGTGTTGATCTGACACATATACCATCCACGATCTGACTCGCGTACTTCACGAATGTGTAGAAACCACGTTCGATGCTCACTGTGGCTAACCCCGATTCTGTGGTTCTTCGTTATCACATGATTTGCGATTGTGAGAATAGTCTGGGTGTCGACGCGCAACCATGCGACCTGGAATAAAATAAACGTCATAAAGCTGGAGCATTTCATTGGAATCCATATAGACACAGCCGTATGTTAGATTCAGTGATATTATATCCCAGCCCCTTGGTGTTCCCGCAAAGCTTTCGTAGAATACACCAAAATGATGCCGTACAATGCCGCAGGTTATTGTTTGGCCGTGAGCGAAAAGGAAGGGAAAAAAGAAATTTTCTGCCCATACAAACGAAAAAAGAGAATGAGTCGAAGACAATTTCTGCAGCGTGAAATAGAACGAAACTCGGCATATAATAGCCTCGCGCCCAACATTCTACACATATACACATTATCATGAAACAAATATAGAAGTAAACCATGAGACGAGATGAAGAGGGGAAATAGTCGGAGAGAGAAAGGAAAAAATGAGGAAAAGCAGGAGTAGTGCTTGGAATTTTTTTTTTGTTTGTAATGTATTTTTTTTTATTTTCAAAGCTTGAAAGCCCGGAAACCCACACTCCACCTTCAAGTAGATAAGTCAACGAGGAGAAGAGCACTGAGAAGAGGCGAAACACAGAGAGAGAGAACTGGGCGGAATGGATTGAGAGAGAAGAACTCATTCATGTATATTAGTTGGTTGCCGCAAGCTGTACGGGACATTATTTGTATGCGTTGAAATGGGGAATTAGAGAGGTTGCTTAATATTTGCCGTGTACCTTTTTTTCGATAGGATGGAACACCCAATTATTCATATTTCAAAGTGTGTCAACTCTACTGAAATGATTAGGTTCAGTATTTTATTTATCCACGAACTTAGTGTTATCGATTTATTGAAACTTATTGAGGTTAATCACGATTTGTTCATTAACGAGTCAAAAGCTAATCAAGTATTGATAATTCAATCATCAATTAGTTTATGCATTAAACAATTGTTATTTCGATGCGCCAGAGCAAGACATGAATAGTTAATGAATTCTATTGGTGGTGAGAAACTGTTAACTTATTCTAAAATAATTCTAATTTATCTTTTGCTAGTTTACTTAAACTTATTCAAATTACTCTTCAGATCTATCGATCGTCAGGAGCTAAAGTTTTGTCTATTGGTCTCAGACGCTGACGCTGTCGTCACAACAACTGAACGTTTGTCATCAAAAATAATCAGAAGTGATAATAAATGCCGGTATTGTTTCTGGGGTTTTTTTTTCCAGATTTCTAGCATTAAATTAGTGGATCGTCCTTGACTGTTCCGCAAGCGATGTTGTGAAGTACGGCTGCTATTTATCTACTTGAAAATAGAACCTGTCGATTCGTTCTGGCCATGAGTCACTTTTATAGGCGTTCAGCAATATCAACAAGATTTGGATAACGTTCTGTGCAGAACAAGGATCCAATTTGTGTCGAATCGATTCAACCAATTGCCACTGCTGGAATGATGACCAAGTAAATCGTTAAATTCGAGACGATATCAAAAGTGCTTATCAGGTAAAAGCATTTTTTGTTTTTACTACAGATCAGAGAAGTCACTGCATGCTACTCATGCATGATAATCTCCAGTTACGTCTTCGTTAAACCTTAAATCCTAGTTCTCAATCGTTGAAAAATACACCGAATCAGGTGGTCATTTGGTCGCAACATGTAACGATTGGACTGGGCTAAGAGCCTATTTCACTAGTTCCAATAATGGCTACCCAATAAACGATTTTTCTAATGACTTGAACGACATTGCGTCATGGTAAAGGATAGAAGTTGGATACTCTAAAGTTCACTGTCTAATGCTACCAATCAATACTCAGCATTCACAATGTGTCACTGTCACCACATTATTATTACAAAATGATCCTCAACACGGCTGATACAGTTTAGTATTAAATTATGTTCAGTAGTACAATCATATGATAATTCACGTGTGATGGGCAATTAAATCATTCAATTGGTCCATTCAAGATCGCCATTATGTTTTGATTATTCGTTAGTTGAATTAATAATTTGTAATATTCAACAAGAATATCAGTATTGAATAAATTTTCATACATTTCATTGGTTTCCATCTGTTTCCAAGAGTTACTATCCTTTTGTATGAAAATTAATTTACGAGAACAGATCTAAATTATTCATATGAATGCTCATATCATTTCGTTTCTATTTTATCACCATCATATAGACACATTCACAATTCCTAGAAAAAATAACAAATGATCCAACACATAATTGGTAATCAAAAACTTGATTCCAGAGCTAATTCAGTCTCATTGCAACTCTAACCTTAAAAATAACTTCAATATAAAATTTAAGAAATCATAAACAGATTATTTCTCATATCAATGACTAACCTTACTCCAGACAGAATAGAAATGGAGTAACTCAATATTCACTCCATAGTGTAACGGATATTTTATTGTTGAAATTTAACTTCAGTTCTCTTGAATACTCTAGGAATTGAAAGCTCCATACCTTTTAGTTATTATATCATCGATCAACAAATACGGCTGATAATTACACAAATGCATTTCTATGCATACACGTTATAAATTTCATTAATATATGTACACTTTGAATGGTATATCAGTTCTATGAACGTGATTATAGCAGCGTAACTACAGTCATAGAACAGATGGGGGATTTGATTTTAGCCACTCTGGATTCAAAGCTCTCACATGTATTGAACCGATGTGGAAAGTGAACAAGAACGAGGGAGAGAGAGAGAATCAGAAAAGGATATGCAGGGCGGTTTAGCTGTCGGCATTGAAATAAAGTTAATGTATGGGTATGTATAGATGCACATACACGTTCCTAAATTTATATATGTATTAACAGCTCGGATAGAGTTATACGTGAACCCATTCAGTACGATTCTTTACCTCTACCATTTTGCTCACGTGAAACTCCTCACACCACAAAGCTATTACACCCAAACTATTTAATGGAATCGCCATATCGTTTCTCTCGTAACATCATTAGAACTGAACAAATATACGGTGAAATAAGACACCCATTACGAGTAGGATATGTATCCATGATACAGATATAGATACTATCGCCTTGTTTTTCATCTCAAATCATTATTTTATATTTTCTCTTATATCCAATTCATGTTCATGGAATGTCAGCTGGATTTCGTTATAAAAAAAGTAGAAGTGAATTGGTGGAGTGAAAAAGTTTTTTCGGATTTACTAAATTAGTTTTGTGATGATATCAGTCGTAGGTGGAGTATTTTAGAGATTTTCAATTAGTTCTATAAAAATTGTTAATGAAAATTGAAGAAATTTTGATGAAATTTTATTTTTAGTGAGGAAAATTATCGATGTGGAATAACGAAGACTAAATAAGATAATTCTGTTGTATGAAGAATAAATTATTTCCCTATTCTTAGAGAAAATTTTTCGGTGAATGTTCCATCCCCATTTTATACAATTTGAGTTCGAGGTGGATAACAAGGAAAACGTATGAAACGTGGCGGAGGTGGGTAGTTAGGAATTATCGAGAGATTTGAATTCAATGCAAAATTTAATTCTCACTCTAAATTATTTCAGTTTGGACTCCAAAGACATCTTTCGCCGTTACGGAAATATCCCAAACATTCGATCAATACCAACGTCACGATCATGATTGGTGCCAGGGATTTTATTACCGCTGCGATTCGAAAAACATGGAGACTATAAAAAGCAAATAGCGATATACAAATAACAAGAAATTTTTCGAGTTTTGGTATAACAATCGTTGTTCATTATTCTCCAGGCATGACACCTTTCTATTCATAAACTCCAACAATTGTGAGATAAGTTTGAGCAGAGGGGAAGAAAACGAGAGAATATTTCCAATTTCCACATCTTTTTTTTATCGAAACATCCAATTAACTGCACTATCACATTATAGACCCAGTCAATTGACGATGAAATCGACATGGGTTGTAGTATGCATGTACAGACCTATCTTATTAAATGGCCATAAAATGGAATTGTCTGTTTGCAGCTTCACCAATAGCGATCTGATTTATTATGATGAATGCTCCATCTAATACCAAAACGGTACGGATAATGTTGATAATCAATCGAGACGAGATGTCACAGACGACGTTACAATTCAAAGAATAATTGAATTAATCATGAAAGCACTTGATGAGAAGGGCTGTAGCTGAGAAATCTATTTATGAATTAGATTCTTCAAAGATACTGATAATACAAGTTGAGTTGAATATCAAAACAGTTCTTGATCATAGCGATGACTTTGATGTCCTAATAACGCCAATTCTGAACCTTCATTAACTTGGCATCTCGAATTGTAGACGTAAAATATTAGGCGACTGTATCGATGAATATTCATAACAATTGATTGCATGGACGATAGAATTCACACACCAACATATGAATGCAGCGGAATTGATTTCTGGATATTGTTGGTCACGAATGATTTTAAAGAAAAAATTATCCGCGTGAAAATGTTCACAAATGATGATTCGATTTTTGAGTTGAAACATAAAATTCTTTTGACCACCTGATGAGGGTTTGTGTATTGCGACGAGATCTTTTCAGTTCTATCCCTCTTCTTGATCATCCCTGGGCTTACAGCAAAATTTTTTTTCATTAAAGCATTGAAAAATACCATGGAAAAATAATAATCGTCGACGAAGTAATGAGAGTATACCGATTTTACATAAATTATTTCGCTAAAACTTTTCAGAATATAACGAGGAACATTTAATCCGGATTACTGAATGCCCCTTATAATTTCTGCAACATCCCTACATGAATACGGCTTGGATTAAAAGTAAATAATCAAACGAGTCTTTGAAATTGCTGATCCTTTGAGATAAACAAACTGGAATTTAATAGCCAACAATTTTCCATGCGGGTATCGATTATCATACGAATATATTCGTGGTTAAGCGTTCAATAAAATGGGAATATTAATGTTGAGAGATAATTATCTCCATCATATTATGAAACTCTTGCTATTGAGTGTATAGATACACGAGTGTATCTATTTCCTGCCTTGGAATACGATGTAGTTTGAGCTCGTAGAGTTCATAAAACTGAGATGAACTTAGTCTACATCAAAACTGATGTCAGGAAGTATGAATGACGATCGAAGTGATCATGCGGTTGAGTTTAATCGCTTTGTGAATCTCGTGACGATCAATAACCCAAAGTATCATGGCAATGCTGGAATGGATGAATAAATATTCCAGATTGTGTCTGTAGATTAAGGTAAAATTAGAACTCATCCCCTTTGAGAATTTTCGAAATTGATTCATCAAGATGTAACAATATTCCCAATATCATTCATGAAGGAACGGAACAATTTTTATTTGTTGTCAGTCGATGTTCATCTTTCATACTTTCTCCTCGTTATTTTTCTTTCTACCATTCCGCTGTTCTTTATAAAAATCAACCTCCACAATTGTCTCCATCGTGATAACAGAAATTTATTTCATCATATCTACGTAAAAAGAAAAAAAAAACATTACGAAACAACAAAATTTTTATATTAAAAAAATTTTCTTCATAAAAACTTCCACATTAATTTTTATTGAATTGTTGTTGAATATTTTTTGTTCATGAACATCTTCTGACATTAGCATAACAATTTTAAATAAAAGATAATATTATTTAGAGTACATGGATAGGGGAGAGGTTTATATAGCAAGAAAGAAAAGAAACATAGGCGTCGTGAAAGTAACTGAGCATTAAAGTTGTCGTGCAATCTCATACATCGTGCGACAACTTCTATACAAACCATCGGCTTCCAACCGTAACTGCAATGTTCTCGTTATCCGTCATCTTAATGCATACTCTCGCAACTAACAGACACACTGTCGGCTTATAAATGACACGATTATTCCCGACATCTTTTGCCCTTAGTTTGTATATGTATATACAACACTTTATTATTGTGAATACGCATATCTGCATATGAGCGCAAAACATAACTGGCGTCAATTCCATTCATACATGGAACGACCAATTTTTCTCTTTCTATTATCATATTAAGATTCGCACCAACTACATCCGTGTGAAATTGTCTACTGCATTACAACTCGTCAACGAATTATAAAACTACTGCGCATTCTTTTGTCCAACTTAAAATTCGCCAATAAAAATGTCCTGGTTGAAATTCTAAGCCGTGAAACTTTTATAAAACATTTTCAAATGTGATATCATCAAATATGCTTCAATGACAACATGGAATCGGATATTTTCTATAATAGAAAATGATTTCGGTAGAATTAAAACTAATAAAGACTCAGCTACTAGAAATTTTAGTTAATTTTGATCATTTTAGTTAAAATTTCTAAAACTAAACAAATAAACTTATAAAGCTGGCAAACATTTTTAAAAATATCCCCGAATAAATACACTTCATCCCTCAATCATTTTCCTTCATCTTCTCATTTTCACTATGCTTTTGTACATAGAAATGCATCCGCATTCATTTGAATTTGAACCCTGCGCTACGATCTTGATGAATACTTTCCAATATTTTATATACGCGGCATCTGCATACATCCATACATTTATAAACGCGCAATGTCCATACATATACATCATCGCGCGTTTCAATCTCCTTTGAAGATCATGATTGCATTGGCAGACGCGCATACACCAATACAACACCTGTACATACCACACTGAAATCCCATCGTCAGATCCAGGTCCATATTCTAATGTACATTGCTCAAAATTTCTTTTTCTTCTCATTCTCCCTCTAAAAACATCGCGCCACGTATCCAATATGAAATTGTATAGTGTGAATGTATTCCTGTAGTTCATAAAAATACGATATCATACATACATCAACAAAGGATTTAGCTGTAACATTTTTCATTTGTAAAAAGATTGCTCCACCACACCTTTATTTCTGCAATTTTACTCGAAGTATCCAATAGTCAGTACGTCAAGAAAAACATCGGATACTTTCTCTCCGTCTTCCATTTCCACTTTTTACTTTTCTATATATCAACATCGATATATTGAGTCGCTATTCTCGATATTCCACCCATTTTTACCGTATCTTCCGTAAAACAAAAAGATATGAAAGAATGAACAGCGAAACGAGTGAGAGAAGAAAAAAAAAAGAAAAATATAATAACAACAAATAAATTCTTATTACGTATCGCATTTTATTCGTGAGCATTGAAAAATGCATGGGAAAAATATGGAGCAACGGGTCCACTTGAATTTCCGAGGCGTTGTTACAGAGAGGAGTATTCTCGCATGTTTCACGTAATAGCGAATGGGAATTTAAACTGCGGCAAGCGTGCAACGAACCTCTATAACCGCATACCAACGTCGGTGCTGTTATATACAAAGTGCATATATTTGTAACCCACCCACATATATTTATCTATGTATAGGTTATGAATTTATATGTGTTGAATGAGTTTTATACACACTCACACTGTTAAAATGAGTTATCGCTCCTTTTTTAATGAAAGCCCGTGACTCGCGCTCGAATAATAATCCACAAATCGACAGTGAGCTTGGTGTGTGCTACTACTCTTGCCTCATAGTTAGTGGTTGATTAAGTTGGACCGCTAATGCCACTGAGAAGGGTGGAATGAGGGTAGGTATTATCCTGTGCTCACGCAGCCACTATTGCGGCCCAACCGACCACTATACATATTCATTTTCACAGTGCTGAATAAATACACCGAAAAAATAACGTTTATCAATCGAATGTATTTTGGTTGATGGTGTTGATGGGATATTCGTTGGTTCGTGTGGATTTTTTGGGATCTTTATGAGGGTGATTTAGGAATGAGGTGTTTTATTGTATTGTTTTTGATGCTATGACATTGATGTAGTGATTTGTTTCAGTTGAAATTATTTATTCATGTGAGATTGTTTTATATTTTTGTGGGATTTGTGTGACGATGGAATTTACGGCAGTAATTAATCACTAGGAAAGAATTGGTTGAACTCTAAATGTACAGTGATAGAAAAAATAACTTGATTCAAGAAAACTTTTTTCTTCAAAATTCCATTCTTGTTTCAAACTATCCAATTTTCTCTATTCAAAAATTATTCTCCTCTTCAGC
>JABMBR010010085.1:0-18121 GCA_018881525.1 Meteorus sp. PSUC_FEM 10030008
TATTTTTTTACTTTTCTCTTTCTTTAACTCGTCATTTTATTTTCTGCTTCATCATTATTCACACGCTCCATTCTTGTATTGTTAATATTTTATTGATTTCACCTCACGTGTAAATTATTTAACTCTTCTTCACAACACATTTTATTTCCCTCATCATCTTTTCATCTTCCTTTCTCTTTTAACTATACCACAAGTCATTCTGTCATTAGTGATGCTACTGTTGACGTTGGACTGAGTTGGACCGAGTTGGCCTTTGTTACCAATTTGATGTTATGGAACGTCGTTCATTCCCCTTACTGCACTTCCTCCTTCTCTGTTCGCCCCTATATAATACTTTATTACGCGACCAATTTATTATCATCTTGAAATAATAGGGTGCTTAATCGTGAGAATATACTGTAATGCACGTTATCGATTAACAAGAACTCAACTTGGATTGTTCTCAATTAATTAATGATGACTTATATATTTGTTATCTCACCCTTCAATCTAAATTGCAACTTTTTTTTTTTCTTCTTCCAACTCTCCTTCTCATAATACACTTGGACATTGATAAATATGTTCAACTGATAAATAACTTTGAAACATCAAAATTATTATTAATATCGTAATGCGCATTGTGCTACGTTGGCATTTGTGGAAATATTTAGATAACGAGTCATTCTGTTTCATCCTACATACACACACGTATGTCAATTCTTTTTTTTTCTCACTCTTCTTTCTTTCATTTACTGATAAATGATAACAACGTGCGCAGCAATTATCTGTCGATGAAAAAAAAGTCCATAGGCAATGCCACAAGAATTATCGTTACCAGTGTTATTTCTAGATATATAAATGTGTGCAGGATTATTCGTTGAATGATCATTAGCGCATGGATTTAACATTAATCTACAGTTATTTCATGAATTATTCATTTTTTTTCCATACTGCGTTGCAGATATATTTCTCCACTGAAGATAATCGCGTGAAAATCACAAATACAATTTTAATTTGTGTGCATTAAATGTCTCAACAGTGTCTTAACTTATCATACATACATGACCTATACCCTACATCCTTGTCCATATCAAAACTCTTTTCCATCCGTATACTGATAATATTATCAGAACACTCGTGTACAATGTAATATTACGTCTTTGAAAGTTTCGAAATAATCTTTTATCGCGCAATCTTCAACAATAATCTTAGCACAAAAAAAAATACTGACAATTGTCATGAAACAATTAAAATCATCAATAAACAAGAGAAATAAAAAAATAATCAATAAGAGTTGAGTAGATATAAATTCACCAACGTGATGTATCAAAGTCAATGACCTTTATAAGTTGCTTTCATCTGGATGAAAACAAAAAAAAATACGATGAGTAAGAACTGAAAGCCTGGGAATAGCATTTAAAATCCTCAAAGAATGAGGATAAAAATATTCCAATACCTGTTCCAAGAGTGTTAGGTGCTGGTGTTGGTATGTTTAGTATCCAAGGCCAGATGTGGCAGCTGACGTCCAAGTTCAATATATGTGTATAGAAAATTTATATATGTAAAAGAAGAGAGGGAGAGAAGTGTGTTGAATGTTAGCACATATCTCAGGGCATCCACCGGTTCCTCTTAAAGGGACAGTTGGGGTTCGAAAATACAGGGAGATTTTCGACTATGACGTTTTACATTCCACAGACAGGGGTGGACGTTTTACCAACTCATGTGTCTCTTTTACGAATAATACATTTCAGGGCTATGTCTTGCTGGTTGTCAAGAATCGTTTGACAACTTTTGTTATATCATTCACATCTATATAAATTCTTTGGTCTCTTTCACATTGTCATATAACAATGGACTGAAAGATATTTCCTCTTATTGAAAGCAACTGAGCATATTCTATTGCACAAAAATATATTTCTCTCACAATTCATCATTCAACACTTGAACACGACTTGACTTGATTAAATTAATTGTGATAATGATAAAAAATTGATTGGAATATTTTAAACATAAAATGATTGTCAATATATAATTTCTCTATTTACTTCTTACCCCTTTTTCATTTTCCTTTTTTATTTTTCTATTATTATTTCGATTGCACTGGGTCATTTTGTTATTCGAACTTTTACAACGACCTTTTCACAACGACAGCGATGGGCGGATCGATTTGAACGTGCTAAGAATAGAGAAGATCGATTATCTCCATGGGCACGATTTGAAAATCTAATTGGAACGCTTCCTGTCTGACACTCCATTTGTGTCTCATAAAATATTAATGCATGAAGTATAACTTTTGAGTGATAACCATCGTCTCTCTCTCGTTTAATTTTTCAACGGAAATATTATTCATTTATAATTATCTTTGTGCTTCAAAATAAGATTTAATATTTCAACAGCCGTTAATAATTGAACAATATGAAGATACCGAGATAAAATAATAATAGCACAAAATGTTATCATGCAGATTGAATTTCACGAAATTTTCCATCATTCTGAATTGATCAAAAACGAATAATTAATGCATTCGAATTTACACATGATATTTATCAATAATTTAGTGAGAATAAAAATGAAAATTGTAACAAAAATAACATGAAATGCATTTGCTGGATATGAATAAAAGCGAATTTTTTTTATATAAATTAATTTGTGCAATGAAAAATTAAAAAAAAAGGTCAGGATCATGATTAAAATTATTTACATAAATTGCAAATATGAATTGATAAAATTCTGTTAAAATCAACAGCCATGAATGTCGAAAAATGACAGAGGAAATAAAATATGTTCTCATTTCCAAATAATCATTATCTGATTGAACTAATTTGAGAGAAATATGAATATAGAATGATGGGACAGCATTCGATGATGTACGATTAAACAGTCGATTCGTACACGTGTGTGTACACAAGGAGATACATTGCTGTGTGCCTCGCTCCATGAGCCAGTTAACATTTGCATACGATCCGCATCTAACCTATTTGCATGATAATCGTACTCGCAACCATCAGCGACACGTTCTCCTACCCCCACCACTCATTCTCATCCAACTTCTCCTTTACACACTGATAAAACCAGTACAAGTAAATTTAGCACACAATCGATACATAATTGATTTTCATTGCCTCATAGAAACTAACGGTCACTCACAATTGAGATATTTCACTTTACCTTTCGTCAAATCAAAGAAATCTCAAAACATTTTTTTCACCTTCTCTCATTTTATTTTTTCTCAGAAAATTCACAATAATAGAAATGAGTGATAGATGCAGATAAGTGAGTTGGATATTTCAAGAGAAGATAAAATTGCCGATGATGATGACGACAACGAAGAAAAAAAAATTGAGAAAAAGAGTAAGAAGAAGAGAGAGGAGGATGTTCAAATAAGGTTGTAGCTGGTGTTCGACGAAGGAGAGGAAATACTGGATCGAAGAGCAGGTCTCTCTTCACTTCCATCAATGTGTTTGTCGTGTGCGCGCGCGCGCGCGCGCGTGTGTGTGTGTGTGTATGTATGTATAGATAAAGTATGGGAGTGGATGAGCGTTGGGGCAAAACGGAAAAAGGGAACCGATGTGGAGAGTGAGCTGCTGTAGGCAAGCTGCAATGCGAATACACAAGAAATAAAACACACTCTACACAAGTCTTTTAGCAGGAGCGCAAGCGAATAAATGAGAGAAGAAAAGGAGAGAGAGAAAAAAAGCAAGACGATGAAAAATAGTAGAGGAAAGGCGGTTGTGGAGATGGAGAGGGTGGTGGAAAAACCGGTTGGACAGGTTGCGCTACCATTTTACCTGACCATGTAGCCGCCTGCCCACATTCGGGGTTATGTATTATGCAGTCCCCCTGTATCTGTAACGCATAACTACAACTCATATCCGGCCGAGATATATGCGGGAAAAACAAGAACAAAAGACAAGTACATGTGTGTATTTGTATGTGAAAAGATGTGAGGAAAGAAGAGTCAAATGTGATGAGTTGGCTTGGTGAAATATTATTTGAGGATATTTTGCCGCAATATCATAACCGATCATGCAATATAATTTCAATGTTTTATGGATACATGGAAGAGTGATGATTAGAACGGCTTATCACACAAACACACACACACATTGTAAACCTCGTCGCATCAAGGACAACAGGTGTACATTTGTTGCTATATTTACAATTGAATGTGTGTACATTTATTTATATGAATGTTTGTTTTTGTGATCTCTGGTGATGGTGATGTATTTAATATTAATATGAATAAGTAACATATTGTCATGTGACCTTGACATGTGGATTGTGAGAGAGCTGTTGAGGAATGGGAATATTATCTGTGAGGACATCTGCACGTGGAAGACGAAAGAACAAAAATAGAAAAAAAAAAACGAAGCACTTATTTACTTTATGTCGTATTGTAAACAATTGTTTAAACATAAAATGATAAAGTGTATATCATGTGGATGAATTTATATTGTGTGAGTGAGATTGAATAAAAGTGCAGAAGTCTCCACGGTAACAACAATGGCGAACGAGTCAGCAGAACTTGACGTTTACCACTGTGAGAATTTCCAACATCATCTTCCTCTTCTCTTTACACTTCACCTCTTCCCTTCGATTTATTTTTTTTGTGTTTTTCACATCATTTATTTTCCACATTTCTTTCACTTGGCATTACTGCCTCTTTTTACCCATCTCAATCCACGTTTCAACGTCATTTTCACTTTGTTTTCTTCTTCCTCGTTGGAAGAATACACTTTGGCGCGTCATGGATAGTTCCCGGTCACGCTATGCACAAACGACCGCCAAGAATATTTACTGTGTGTACGCGCGCCCATTTGTAGATATTTTCTTTCAGTATATTTCTAGTTCACGAATAAAAATGTGACTGCTCATGGCGAATTTCGATTGTCGGTTTTTTTTTTCTTCCCGTTGTGTTGTCTGAATGTGGATTTCGCTTTCCCTCTTTCTCTTCACGTACACACACACACACACACACACACACACACACACACACACATACCTAAACACATTTATTTTCTTTAGTTATTTTTCTATACACGCTTGTCCTTTCGTTTCCTCACATAGAAATACATTCCATGAGGGTGCCGCGTGTACGCACGGGGAATAAATTTTTATTTAATGTGACGGCGATGGGTGTGGTGTGTTGTTGCGATGAAGAATAAGGGCGAGAGAGCAAGAACACCGCAGAAAGAGTAAACATAAATAGAAGAAAAAAAAAAAAAAGAGTATTGGTTCATTCTCTGCTTTTTTTTTGTCTTCCTTCTATACTTTATAATAAAAAAAATAAAATGAAATAAAAAATAACACACCCGCATCAATTTCATTATATTATATCCTGCTTAAGATCAAATGTATTCTATTCATACCACATGATAATGTTTAATAGAGTTCATTGACTTTGATATAAATAGGGACGTAACAAAATTAATAAATAGACGGTGGAAGAAAAAGTGGCATTTGTGATTATACACTCTGACGCTCACATTAACTCACTATGATATATCAACATATTTTCATGCGTCAACATCTGTTGATATTTAATGGTAAGGTTGAAATGAAAGTGTTATGTAGGTTCTTTCTTGACCATTAAGATTTAGTTCACATTCTACTACACAAACGAATTACAAAGTCAATAGTATTATTATTCAACAAGACGACCTTGTTCAAGAAACATTATCTAAATAATTCCTTCACCAGCACGTCTGTCATAAACGTTCTTGTCTCGAGTCCAATTTTTTTTTCCTTCTCTCCTCGCCCTGTCTCATTCTCTTTACCATACACAAACAAAGAAAAATTCTGAATGTCACCCTACAACAACAGATCAATGAAGTTTACAAATGTAGAGTGGTTGAATGTCGAAACGAGCTGAGAGTTGAAAAAATAAAGATAAAGAATGAGGTGTGTTTAAAAATATTTTCTTTTTCACTGATGAACTTCCAGGAAACGGCAGGTATATATTAACCTGCTCATAAGCACAAGAGAGACTATGCAAGAAAAATAATATTTCCAGTAAATATATACGTTCGAGATTTTATGTATACATAAATAATAAATAAATCAATGATAAACTGATGAGATAATGTCGCTATTTATTTTTTCTCTTCATCTTTTATTGACAACTGGAAACGTGGCGATAAATACGAATGACGATATCAATTGAAATGAGATTAAAATAATTCGCGAACAGAGCGAATGGAGTATGAAGGATAAAATGAAAAGACACCGGTGTGCGTTGTGAAATTTATTTTTAACGGAATTTACGAGCGAAATGCGGTGGTATAAGAGCGACGCAAGCAGTTGGAGTATAAATATAATGAGCGGATATATTCCGTCGAGTGTTTCACGTGCGGGACATGTTCACCTGGCTCCGTCTCGTCAACTCTTCCTCAACTTGTGCGTGTGTTATCCACATATGTTCATCATCATCATATATATATATATAAACGAGATGTCTAGCTCGCACACGCAACATTAATGTGACTACAGACGCATGAAAGAGATGTGACAACAGAAGTGAAAGACGAATGGAGAATGAGAGGAATAGAGATGGATTTACACCCACACTTTTATTTTGTTTATTTGTTGAATGCCTATGTAGATGTATTGCAAGAATAAAGTGTTATGCACACATATATGTGTGTACTATGAGTATATGAACATTCTCAAAGTAATTACGAAGGAGAGTATGACTCACTGGGTTGAGGACCTTTATGATCGACGCTAATGGCTCTGTGAGTTGTGACTTTTCATCTTTCTCTCTCCTCATCTCTCTCATACTATTCCTCCTCACTTACACTCTTGTGTTCCCTCTTCTCCTGTTACACGACGACCCCCTGAAGTCATGAATTTACCTCGTCCGGTTTCATTGCCCCCGAGAAAAGGCGCAAGCAGTGTGGTGGTGTTGTGTGTGCTAACGGGAGAAAGGCGAACCTCGACCTATCTAACCACATTTTTTTTCCCTCTACCTTGTTTTTCTCCATTTTTTTTTTCCTCTTATTTCATTTCAGTTATCTTTCACATCCTATCACCATTTATTTAATTATATTCAGCAGGAGGTGGGTTGGACTTGTATAGAGACGCAAGTTACGCAGGTGCGATCACAATTTAATAAATTGGAAACTTCATTTTAACTCTTTAACATTCTTCTTTTTTTTTTTCTTTCATTTTAATTTACTCGTCTTTGTCTTTTGCTTGGTTATTTAACGCAGAAGCAAAATTTGTTTTCGAATATATATTCAAGGCAAGTTTTATGGAATTAATTCAAAGCCACACACCTGTCAACCACCTGGCCACATGTTGAATACCAACTGGTTTGCAAACGGAAAAAATAAAAAAAAAAAAATAATCCATCTTGTTGAAGTATGTTTAAAGTAATGTCGTTAAAGATGTATATTCAATTTATAGATATTATGGTAATACCACCATGATAAGAAGAGTCATTGAAAATTTATTTATCGATTGTATATTGACTAACGAATTTCCAACGATTTCAAAAATGTTGAATTTTATCCACAAATAATAATAATAACAATGTGATGAAAAATAAATTGACATTCGTAATGGTGTTTCTTATTGATGATAAAGAGACACGAATTCTTTTTCATTTCATTGATCCGGGTTTTTTGGTTCATTCCAATTCTAAATTGACCGTTAGACTGTCAACCCACGCATTTCACTGTAGGTCTAATACATTTTGCACGATGACAATGAGTGTCAACTACATATATACTTAACATGGATATGAGAAGAGGGAGAGAAGTGATAAAACGCAGAGGTCACGAATAAACGTGTACTTGTCTGTATGTACATGAATGCACATAGATGTATAAGTGTGGGGGCACGTGAACTGCATAACTAGCAGTGATTATATTCCCCGGGAATTCGCCCACGCGGACAGCATTGAATGAAACAGACGGCAAGTATATAAACGTGAAATGAAAGAGAACAGAATGAACAGCTCTTTCATATTCGTATGGAGAAATAGGTACAGAATGAAATAAATATAGAGTAACATACCAAAAGTGGGAGAGAAATAATATTGAACGTTTGGAATACGATTAGCTTCGCAATACATTTGCTATCCAGTCCAGTTTCGTTCTATTGATGTGACGTGGATGATAAATATAAGTCCCAGCACAATTACAAGGATATCAAGAAAATTTATGTTATTGTTGCACAATTACTCATGAATAATACGCTGGAAATGTAAACCAATTACATCTCCGATATGACTTCCTCAACATCTACATATTTCCAAATGTAAATATGAGAATGCACTGTATTGATATTCATCAGTTCAATGAGGTGAAATGACACAATAACTTTTTCATATCAGGAAGTATCGATATAGAACTTGATTGAATCAGTCAGTACTCAATCGGGACTTTTTCACGGTGTAATAGCGAATTTTTCCAAATCAAAAATTATTTCTTCCCATTGACGTATTTTTATGTTTCTTTAGGAATAACTCCTGGGTTAATTTATGGAATAAATGATGCAAGTTAACGAATACGACCTCGTTCTATCTGATTGTTGAATGATACTAATCTTTGTAAGGTCATCAACCCAGATTGTTTTCGTGATTGTGTTCATCTTCTAAGGACATTAGCGATATGAAATTGAAGTTTAAAATATCGTCTGAAGAATAATCAAATGAAAGAATGAGCTCATCATATTTCGCTGTGGCGCCCCGGAAACGCTGTACATATCCATCCGAAAAGAAAAAAGTTTTCATATGCGAGTACGTGCGTGTGTGTATGTATCTACCTATTTACCTAGGTATATACTTAGGTATCTCACGCAACTACCGACAATGTATGCAACACATACCCACAACTGTTTTTATATATACAGATGTGAGTGGTGTGGGTCAGCCATACTGTGTCTTGGATATACTTATTCGCATGCGAGCCAGTGAAGAAAGTCGCCACTGGGACTCGCGTATAGTCACGCGACGGAACCATCGGAACAAAGAAAGTCCGAAGGCCACCACGGGTATTAAAAAATATATTCACCGAGTATGTATGCATACACACAATTGGCCAATCATAACCAAATTGCATCTGCGTTGTATTATCGTGTCGTGAAAAAATTTGTACGAGAGATAAAAAAGTTTTGATTGTTTTTTTTTTGGATATTCACCTAATCATTCTCTCGTGTCGATCACGTTCAAGCATCTCATCAGGAGTTGGTTGACCAGGAGCTAGTAGTGATAATGGCGGATATCTGGGTGCACGCCATAGCATATCAGAACCAACTGATGGATGGTGATGGTGGTGATGATGACCCGTTGTTGAACTTTGATATCCAACTTGTGTATTATTAGCTGGCATTGTTTGTCCAGCTGCTTGCTGATGTGCCATCATTAACGATTGATGTTGAACACTATGAACGTGCCAAATTCGAGCAGGAGTTGCTGATTGTTGCTGGGATGGTTGATGTTGCGATTGAGCAACCGATGATGATTGTTGAATATTTGTTGAAGCGGCAGTTGTAGCAATTGTAGTTGTATCTTCAGCGCTTAATGCTGAACTACGACTACCACTACGTTCATCACCAGACCCTGCACTTCTTAATGAACTTATCCCACTGTCAGATCCACTGTCGCCATAAGCAGCGCCACGTACGCCGCTAGCGACCACACCGACAACGCCTGTAAGCCCTCCACCACCGGTCTCCACCTCCATGAGGTGGCCGCCGGCCTCATCGCCGTGTCGTGATTGCAACGATTGACTTTGTGACTTATCAGATACTTCAATGAGTGCTGAATGATGACGGTTTTGATGATGTGGACTTGATGATTCAAGACGTATCACAGGACTTGTTGTATACCGTGGCTGGTGAATGTGTTGATATTGATGATGTGAATGTTGATGCTGTTGGTGCTGTGGTTGTTGTTGCTGTTGCTGCTGTTGTGGTTGATGATGAGGGGCTGGAGGTTTATTTATGCGTTCAGCTAATATAACTGGACTTTCGTTGTGGCGGTTACGTTCCTGCTCGTCGTGGAGCAGGCTTTGCCGCCCAGGGCCGCCGCCACCGCTCAGAGGACTCAATCTCTCCAGCACGGAGCCGTCCTGATTCGGAAACTCAACGAATTCTACAGACTCTACACTGGTTGCACGTCCACTCTCTTTAACTGAAGAGTCTTCAGTTTCAATTGACGTTACGGACGTAGTGGTCGTCGTTGTTGTTACGGCGGTGGTTGTTGTTGTGACACCAAGTGATGATGACTCAACTGTTGGTTTCAGTTTTTGATTTTTTTCTGTTGAAATCGATTCATTTGGAGTCACATTTATTTGTGAATTGTTTTGTTCATGGGTAAGATCATTGGCAGTGTGTAATAATTGAGGTGGTGGCTCTGGTTCTCTGTCACGTTCTCTCGACTCACTCTCGTCCTCCTCAGCTTTCGCTTGACTTTTTAACCCACTTACATTCGTATCTTTATTTTCTTTTTCTCGATTACTCTTTTTCACTTCTTGTACAGTTTTTTCCTCAATTACGTCCCCTTGATTTTTGCCTGCCTTCAATTTCCTCACAGACTTCAATCTTTTAATTAATGGATCACTGTGTTCTTGGTTTTCATTTAATTCATCAGGTTCAGATTCAGCTTCAATTCCTCGCTCACCTTCTTCTCCAACTTCGTCCTCGTCAGAAACGTTTTCGTCTTCTGATTTCACTAAACGATCTTCTTTTGTTTTATGATTGTCTGTAAGACTGTCGTCATTTAAAGTTTCTTGACGCACTTCCGTTCGTGTTCTTCGATTCCTAACTGGACGACGTTGATTTGTTTCAACGTTCTTCAAACCCGTTGCACGTTTACGTAATTTCGCAGCACTACCAGACGCATTATTTGTTTCCTCCAACACAGGCCTCGGTGTATAATTACTCAATTTTCCTGTCGTTGGACCTTTATTCTCACGATCCTCTTGACGTAATGATTCAGTTTTTTCACGTCCTGCTCCTTCACTGATGCGCCTCCGACGATTATTCCTTGCACTGCTTTTATCTGTAACACAAATATAAAAAAATTGATTAAATACCCTTGAAGAGATACATTTGATCCAACGAGAAAGTATAATTCAATGTCATTATTTTCCAACTCTAATATTTATTCCATGATAATTCACTAACGACCTGTTTTTGCCTTCAAAGACCACATAATCCAACGAACCTGCAGGGTCTCTCAGACACTCGAAAATCGATCCACATACACACGACCCACCCATACTGCAAGCAACAGAGAATGATAGGGAGACGTGAGAGCATGAGGGGAAACATGGTAGAGGGATTTATTGCTGGGGATTTACTGTTATTACCCAGTGGGAGCCGGTTTTCTCTCGTTCACTTCCAGTCCATGCCCTCACTTTCACCCCCCCGCAACGCTGTACACCCTCACCCTGAAATACTGAAGGAGCAAAAGCACATCCTCAAAACCCCTGAGACGTTCAACTTGTCTCCCATCTCCCATCTCCTTTTTCATACCAATTTTTTTTCCACATTTTATTTTCATTCCCTCTTTTTTCTTCCCTCACCAGTGAGAAAGGCAGGGAAATATTTGCAGGAATTTCCTGCGCGTGTTTTGAACCGAATAAGTAAAGAGAGCGAAATCAAATAAAGAAAAAAAAATTGGGGAGAAAATGGTTCAACGCTTCTTAACGTTGATCCCGCGCTTTAAAGTCTTTGAAAAAAAAAGTTTTTATCAATAAATACAATACATTCGTGTGTGAGTGTGTATGTGTTTAGGGATGCAAGCAACGACGCCTCGTTCTTTGTCCCCAGGCACTCTCGCACTCATACACATCACTTTAATATATCTATTTGGCATTGACCCGTCTACCCGGACAACTCTGGCTCGGTATCCTTAACTCTGTATACTAAAGTCGATAGAGAGGAAGAAGGGTAAATGAGAAATCCGGCACGATTTTGCCCCCGTTGGTATCCCAACCCTTTTGTGCAACTCCCTCCGATTCACTTGGTCGTACAGGGCTATGGCAAAAGCAACTACATTTCGTGAATAAAAAAAAAAGACTTCATCCCCTAGCAAAAGCATTGAATTCACTCGTTAGTCCGTATTGCATTCTTCTCAACATAAAGCATGATGAAAAAAAAAAAAAAAAAAAAAAATGTAACAGAATTCTTTTTTTTATTTCACCATGAATTGTTTCCAGTGTTTTTGCATTTTTTTTTTTTTTTTTCGTACCATTTCTCTTGTTTCCCTTCGTACAGAATAAAATATTCGTGCAATTCTTTAAACGCCCACAACGGAAAATTTTTGACATTGTTCGTAATTAATGAAATGAATGAAATGAATTCTGTACAAAGTTGAAAGTAAAATAGGAATACAAAGTGTGCTGTGTACCATTTCCGAATATTCTGTCCGGTAGTTATATATTAGCGCTAATATAAATGTAGAATGTTTGGTAGTATGCGACTGTTTATTAAGAGAAAATGTCGAAAGAAAGGAAGAGAAATGAATGGGAAAATTCATACGAATGATAATTCAACAACTATTCCAAAGCTCTTTGCCAGAGCTTGTAACTTTGTTCATCCTCTTTATCTCTTTCACTTCATTTCTCTTTCTATTTTTCTCATACCATCTATTCTCGACAGTCTATTTTTACCAGGTAATTTTCAGCATTTTCGCGTGTTGATAAACCACAGCGAGATGGAGTTGAGAGAGTTGGATAATTGCCAAAGACCTCCGCAAACTGTGCCCATTTACCGAAAAGTCTCGAGTTCAATTGACAATATATTCATTCTCATTTTCCCTTCATTCTATCAAAACTTTTTTTCCCCTTTACTCAACCCAAACTTTCTTTCATCCACTCATCAATAATAACTTCAACTATCTCAACTATATTGAAGCGATGAAATGGACACCAGGTAAATTTTCTCCTCACTGAAATATCACAGCAAAGACCTTGAACAGCACGTCCGCCATACAGCCATAAAAATACAATAGCGACTGGCACAGCTGTAGCCTGGGGGCGAACACCAGACACACGGGACCACCATCGTGATCACATATATGCACGATTATGTCTCCCCATACTCTTTCCGTTTCTTCTTCTTTTCTTACTTGACGCGTTGCCTCTACACTGCACGTGCACTGCGTGTCGTAGTGAATTTCAAAGACTGTGACCAGACGGTAGTGAAAGAGCAGAGAAAAATAAAAAGAGACATCGCGACTCACTCGTCAACATTCAAACGGACAAGAACGAAAAAGGGAACGCGATGGGAGAGAAGTGAAAAAAAAAAAAAAAAAATTCTTAACTTATGTCAGCCACGTGACACATTGGTATGACACACAACTATATATATTCACTTTTTTTTTTCTTATCAACTACAATTTCGAAATTATAAATGAAACCATTATAATCACATCACATGTGTGATAACACTTGAGTTATCTAATTTTTCAATTGTCAATAATATTCTGATAATAATTAAATGCTGATACGATTTATGTAGGTGAGGACAATTCACAAAGATAAATATCTCGATGAAATATTATTTTTCTTCTTTATATTCCTCTTAGATATAAAGATAAATGTTTTTCTTGTTTTGTTTTACAAAGTGGTGTATAAAGGAGGAATGAGGAGAAAAAAAGTAGGAAAATATTCCATTATGTGTTTGTGAATTTAATCAGCACTATCGGTAGGCAAATTGTGAATGATACACCGTCACATAACTCTCATGTTTACATACACGTCAATACACTCTTAATAATGTCATATATGTAGGTCTGATATGTATATGTGATATACATATGTATATACAGATATATATAAACGAGTTGAAGCTTTATCGGTCGTAAACACGCGAGTAATTATCGCGAGTAGTTATCTCGGTTGGCAGGCGGGACGCGCGTCACATCCGGTCACTGACCATTCAATCGTCATACAATTCATTCCATCGATCAGTCATTTATATATGAATTATTATTTCAACTGTGTTGTGTTTGCAATCGCGGTCATTAACACCATGAAATCAATTCATCTGCTGAGGTACTTAAACAATTTTTACAGCAACGAATCATTTTATGTGTCTCTGAGAATTTATTTTGATATCTCTATTTTCGTTTTTCTGTCAATGATGTTGAGAAAGCAGGCTCTTGAGATAGCTGAAAAAATGTTTGCGCTGTATAATGCTCGTCTTCCCGGAGGGAAATATATAACGGATGTCACTGTACGATTTTGTCTACCGCTTCAATTCGTTTCTTCTCGGCCAAAAATCGACGTAGGAAATCGCCAAAAAAAGCATTTTCATCGGGAAGACGAGCACTATCCAACGTAATTGAAACCACTGCGTTTTTGTCAGACATTTTGGAAATAGTCTCCTGAGCTAACTGGAGCAGTGTTAACATAATTAAGTCGATACAAAACATTCTCGAGAATTGCAGCTCACTGTATATCACCATCATGAACACATCATGAAGTGGTACAGTGTGGCAGGGGTTCCAGATCAGAAGATGGAATGGAGTTGGAGTTGGAAATGTCAAGAGAAACGGAGCAGGGCTGAAGAAATTCGAAGGTCTACTGTAAAAATGTCAACAGGAAATTGGGAGAAGAATCCATGTCCGTGTGTGAATAGCACGAGAGTAATAAAATTGTGCAAGTCGGATGCTGTTGACGCGACATGCGTGCGATCTAAAATGCGCTGGTAATTAATGCCACTGGTTCTCAGGGTGGCAGGTCCATAAATGCGGAAATGTGCAGGCACGTGACTGGGAAGATGAGAAAAGCTGAATGTAAACGCAGAAAGAAAAGCATCGAGAAGAGTTTCGTTGATGGGAAAATACATGAGCGTATATATGTCTACTTGATAGCCTGACCCGGACCTCGTGTACACTCCCGGGAGTCATGAACCGATCGATAATTCCCCTCTTTTACCTCCCGCTATGCATTGGAATACCCATATAATGATATAGACATAGTTATCATCCAGCAGCTCTTTGCTGGTGGGTTAACACAAAGCCCTGCAACACGCAGACTCATGGAATTTTGATTTGCCATTATTTTCAACTTGACAGAAAGAAAATTAATTTTCCGACATATTTTCCCTTCACCCCCGTTTCCTCATCATCATTTCCTCTTCTCTCTTTCCCAAATCATTCACAAATATTCATCAACGCTCAACTAACCTGGTGGAGAGAATTGTTGAGAATTGAAATGAGATCTGAGATTAGAGGGATAGAGCGATTGAAAAAAAAAAATCTGAAGAATGGTGTTGAAAATAAAGAAAAAAAAACAACAAATTTTATATGAAAGAAAATAAAAAAGTTGTAAAACCGGTTCTTGCAGACTGAACATAACCGGTTTTATTACGCTGAGTTCTCTACTCTCAACGCCATCATCATCATCATCATCACCATCATCATTATCATCAATAGACATAGACACGATCCAATTCATCCCCCAGCGTCAATTCAATACACAGTGTGTCGACTGCGACTGTCAAATTCGTCTATCCACGAATAAATTTCGGGCTCCCATCGCACAAATGAGAAATATCAGAGGAAAGAAAAAGTTAATCATCCAATTTGTAGCGAATAAAATATAATAAGAATAAAAGTGTGTGAAAATATTTAAAGCATCGCATTTGTTTATTTTCTCTACCGTTAGTAAAATGATAGCGCGCCAATCGATCGGGTTGCCATTAAAGGAGATGGCTCAATGTTCGTAACACACGTCAACCTGCCGAACGGAAAAAAAAAAATATAAAGATTATAATGATGATAATAATGATAATAATAATGGTAGAGTATCCACACGAAGGGATAAAAAGAATAGAAATTGTTGGCACAAACTCCGTGAATATCCCAATAAAGATAAATAAATTTTTCTGCGCGCATATATAAGGGAAAAGCGTTGCCAGCTGGCTCAATATTTAATATTATCATAGGTATTTTCCCCATATAACAGTACAATGACGCACTTCTCAACAACTACACAATACGATTCTTCCTTTTTTTTTTCCCTCCCACTTCTATCTTCATTCTACTATCAAATATTATTCATCATTCAATCTCTTGTTTTTCTTCACGGAAGTGGAAAAAAATGCATACGACGTACATTGACATAAGTAAACAAATACCTATGACGCACAAATGACATTAAAATACATTCGCATATGCTGGTTTGTAAAAATGAAAGAGGAGACATAGAAGTTGCGAAATACGAACGCTTTTCCTGTGAATTTAATCAGGAGAAAAAAAAAAAAAAAAAAGAAATAAAGTTACACAAGGATTATAACAAGACACGCGTATGTACATTGTAAAAACCACATTGACGATCATTAATCACTCACAGCTATACACATACGAATGATAGAATTGCTCAAAGACTCATTAAATATGTAAACATATCTTTACATACGCTTAGATTTTATTTATTTATGTATATACTGCTACTCATGCATATGAATAAATGTGAATATTTCCCACGACCTTCTTCCTTCTGTGAAAGTTTGTCTCTATATTTACCACAAAGTGTATTAAATTATTTCCATCACAGTAACATTCAAAAACCAATATAAAATAATACGATAAATTATTTTTTATATCAATTGTGGAAATGAATTCTCGCGAATGAAATTTGGAAGCAAATCGAATTTGGAATTGGTAAAGGAATGAAATGAATGAGAGCTTGAATTCACAAAGCGTAGCGATGCTTTAGCAGAGGTTCATAAACGGGAGATGGCGAGAGAGTAGAGTTAACGAGTTGGACATGGTCGTGGCAGGAAACTCGATAGAAACTCGATGGAGTTATATGCGTATATACACAAAGTTTAAAACATGGAACTGACTATGTAAACTTTTGAATATATGGTAGTACCACATGATATTAGTGTGTATACATTGAATGTATGTGGAAAACTTTGTGATAAAATCCTCACTGATGAAACTTTCCCCACCGGGAAACTTTGGAATAAAATTTTATTCGATCCATTACAGTGATTATATTACAACTCAACTATATTAATGAATTGAATTGATAATTTGATATTCACATCAGTGAAGCAGCAGAATGAATATTGTCTGTGAAAAAAAGTCGGGCTCAAAATATATTCGATGGAATATTGAAGTGTCGACTATTTCAAAACAGTCGATAATTTTCATACTGACTCTACCATTTATCAATGTAAACATTAATGAAATATCGATCTGAAGTGTATTCGAAAATAGTTTTGAGTGAATTCTCCACTTTTCTCGAGATTAAATACAGAGGGAATAAAAGGAAAAATAAAAGTGGTTGAGGAAATGTTAAATAATAATCAATTTTTATCGAGCATCTCCACTTTCAGACAATTTTTTTTCTAGGCTATACCACAACATCACAGTGTTACCCACAAAGACAACTGACATTTACATTGGTTGATAAATCACCATAAAAATTGAAAGCGAATTCATAATCCATTCTTCACAACAACGATTAATATCAACACACTTGAAAAAATTCCATTCTCTCAACCCGATACATAAACGACAATTGAAATTTCGATTTTTCAATTGACAATAATGAAACAAACAACCATGTCATGATTAATGTAACAAATAAAATAATACGAGTGTATGTTGACAGTGAGGAAGAAATAGATAAAATGAGAATTACGCAAGGAGAAAGTCTCCTCGACCTCAGGCGCGAGCGTAAAATGATCGTGTTGCCCTTCCAGTGGGGCCTGAACACGTTAAAGGCAAGAGCGAGAGACGTCTGCGACCTATACTGTGCTTATATATATACACGAAAAAAAGTTTATGTGTGTATACATGAGAGAGCAAAGTCTGAGACCTAAATGCGAAGTAGAGAGAATAGAAGGAACAAGCGAGTGGCAAAGAGGAGAAGAGCGGACGGACCGAGCAAACCAAGCAAACCGGTTTCGCGGGATATCGTAGCGTGTCTAATCGCAACGCTCGGAGCGCCATTGCGCGCGCAACCAGACGGTTATATTGCCAGAGCAAATAAAAGAGAAGATGTTGATGGTGATGGTGGTGAGAAGGAGGAAGCGTCGACGGTGATCTCCCTTGTCGCAACAATGTTGTGTTACGCGCCTCCGCATCGAATTTATGCGATGGTGAATTCTTCGAAGAGACTTCGCCTTCTTCCCTATATCTATGTACCCCCTTCTCCTCTTTCTCTTT
>JABMBR010010085.1:18221-43675 GCA_018881525.1 Meteorus sp. PSUC_FEM 10030008
CTCTTTCTCTTTTCCCATATTATATTTTTCATCGTTTATATACAGCTCACTGACAATATTCACAGTAGTTATTCAGGTCGATTTCGAGCGCCATCGAGCATCAATTAAATTTTAGTTTCAAACTCTCTCGACATTTTATTCAATATGAGATTTATCCAATTATTCAATGTCGTGACACAATTTTCCACACTCATCGATGGAATTATCAAAATGAATTTTTCTCTCTTTTTTTGTTTCAATTTAATTGACAAATGTCATCAAATATAAATTGAGAAGAATATCGAATAACCCCGGGCTGTGGCGACAAAATCACCGAATAAAATAAGACACAACTCAACAATACCTCGCTTCGGTCAAAGAATTTTTTATCCACTTCTCTATCTTATCCAACCAATATGTGAACGTATTTCATTTGTGGAATATTTGTTACACAACCACTACGTGGATTTCTCTATTCGATAGAAAAAATGTAGATTCAACAATTGTGCAATTAAATAAAATCAACTGCCCTACACTAGAATTTGTTACACAGCTTTGCTTTTCATATTCCCTCCACCAGCAGTAAATTCATCATGATTCTTCCTTCTTCTCATCAAATAAATACTCCCAGTTTAATTGAAATACAAACGGCATTTTTTTCCTACGCTCACTTGACTCTCCTTCACATAAAAAAGAAAATGAATCCAAAGGCAAAAAAAAAACTGAATTGTACAAATGTCGGGGAGTGACGCGGAGATCACGAGCCTGTTCGATTGGTACCTGTTGAACTGGATACCGGATTTTCATCGGGTATATGCAACCCCCTCACTGCTCCTGACTGTGATGGCGGGCAAACCGGTCCACCGGTTCTTCATCCGAGAAAACCGGTCGGTTAATAGAGAGTATTTATGTGTGTGTGTGCGCGCGCGCGCGCCCATGAGACGAAGAGGGGAATAGTTGCTTTCCATGAAATATTTTTTCTCTTGTTTTTGTTATTTTTTTTTTATCGTTCCAGCAACGTTGTTCACACGCACTTGGGTTGATGAGGGTGGAAGAGTCAAATTGGGTCGACATTGCAAGAGATTTTATGATGAAAATGTTCTACATTCAAACACTTCAGCTCCACCACGAAGGCAATCGATATACGTGACAATTCGACTAATTTCATGTTTGACAAGTACGATATCAATGACATAAATGAAAGAAAAAAGTGCTGAATTGATAATTAATGCCGAGTCTATTTGAAAATTGATATTCCAAAGTTGTGTTTCATCCACCAGGAGTAAAAATGTCAATTAAGTCTCATTCATTTTATCTCTCATCTCCCTCGGGGTTTAATTTCTTTCTTTGGATTCCACGAACGCAATTATATGCCAATTGTAATCCGTTACGTAATTCCATCAATTGGTTCATCATTTTTTACTTCACTTTCTATCCCTTTCTCTCTATTTCCATCGCTATTTTATCGTTAATTGATTAAACCCCAAGAAATGAGATAATACACAGATAATTTCACTGATAGATAATGCATAACTGTCACGACGACAATAATTTCTTTTTTAATCTACAAAAATTTCAAATTATACATTTGTCAGAAATGTCTTTTTTTATTTTATAACAGTTTTTAACCTGATTGTTTTCCATTACAGTGATTGTTCTCCCAATTCATTTATTATATTGTGTTTGTCGTGGTGTCGTTTATCTTGAGAACATTCTGTTAAGAGTATGAAAACAAAAAGGAAAAATGAGACGACAAAAATATGACCTGAAAGCTTGATATAGTACAAATAAATGTTTGAATGAGTGTGTTGATTATTCCACTGTGCCTCATATCCTCTGTTCCCACTTCTGCAGCTTCTTTGAAATACACACATATTAGAATGATGAAGGAACAAGTGTAAATACACTTCTGGAATTTAGTTTCAAGGTCGAGTGGGCCAGACTTGCGAACACGACCAGGTCTTCCGTATCCACGAAGTCGTTAACGTCATTAAAAATAAAACTATATAAACCGAGACTATAATTATCCTTCCACAAAATTGTGTTTGAATGTTGCAGGTATAAGCTTTATAATGACTCTACTTGGAAATAAACGTTTTCTTTGTGTTCTTTCTCAACTAAAATAAATTAGTGCCTCGCAACGTAGAAAAAATAAAATAGAAAAAATTACATAATAACGTTCAACTTTTTTTTTTCTTCACTCTTCTCTTTCTCTTTACTCTTTTCTTCCATTTATTCCCTTTTTCCCTTCTTTCTCATCTTTTTTTTTTTCCTCCACAAGCACAAAAGCATTCAGTGAATGCGATTGGTATTTAATGAGCTAGTTGGTCTTTGAATTTTGTCGACCGTTAAATTTCTCTGGAATTTCTGGCACTCCCGGAAGAGACGAAGCAATTGAAAAAGGTGCGAGTAAAAAAAAAAAAAGAATGAAAATAGATGATAAAAAGATGGTGATATTGAGTAAATGAAATCTGGGTTAAACATTCTGTATGAATAGTCAAGCGCAACTGTAAATATTGTAATAAATCGCGTGATAAATTTGATTGAGATTCTGTTTTATCAATGACAGTCCGTTCTATTTCTATCCCTCGATATTTTTTTTTCTCCCCGACAGTTTCGTAATGACAGATCGTCCCATACTACCAAATAAACTTCCAATCTTCATCAATTCCTAACGGAGGAGTTATTTACGATAAACTATATACAGGGGGAGTAAAAAAATATTTATCTGAGTCGAATGTAGGAGATACGACGACCGTTTGATGTGGTGATTTCTATATATTTGCGATCATAACAACCACAGACTTCAAATCACAAATTTTCGTTTCTGAAGAGGATAAAAGTGATCCCTAGCGCAGCATAATCATGCGACTGAGATGGAAAATGAAAACAAAAGAGGTTCTCATACTACGAGAGAGAGAGAGAGAGAGAGAGGAGTGATGTTTATGGAAGGAAAAGCAAAGACGATCGCTAGACAGGGAGATCAATTTTCAGTATTCACAAAAAAAAAATTCTCTCTATATCGTTGAGAATAAATGCGGTGACACATTTTATTTCAGTTGTGAATTGAACATTATTTGTCATCCCACTTTTTTTTTGCATCTACCAATACGATAAATGTTTTATAATAAAACTGAGTGGTAAGTGTGGGTGGTTTATGTGACACTCTCAAAAAATTTGTCGTATCAAACAATTTTAAGAGTTGAGTATATAATATACGAACACACAATCGATTGAATGTTTGCTGAACGTGCTTTACGAACGTCTCTTGCGATTCATCTTACCATTTATGGAGATATCTACATCAAGCCTTTCAAGAAAAATTCCAAAGAAGTGCACAAGAAGATTACGAATTTGGAAATGAAGACACAGCTGAGGTTCACCAATGAACAAATTTATAAATTTTTCACGCGTCAGCAACAAAAGTCGCAAGTAAATTAAATTTTATCAAAGAAACAATAAAAACAAAACTCTGATGTGAAATCCATTTTCTCTCTCAACGTGCAAAATAGTTTCCGTTTAGACGTCTCCCACAACCCCCTTCTCTCCGATATTTCTCCTCTCATCCTGTCTCTCCATCGCAGACTGATGCTAAATTACAGTTTTTCTTTGGCAAAAAGTGAAAAAGCCAAATAAGAAAAATAAAACGAGAAGAAAAAGAGAATGAGGTAATGCACAAAACCATCAAACTCTCAGTGTGTTCCAATGAACAATGAGGGGTACTTGAATGAGTTTTTCTTACTCTCTTTTATTCACCGACCCAAAAAGAAGGAGAAAAATAATAAAACCCTAACCTTTTTCTCCATCATCCCCTATGTACATACACGTTCACATATATACCAAGAGCTCGGACGTTATTGTTCCAGACTTCTCCCTTCGTTTCGCCAACCAACCCTCAAATATATAACCCACAGTCTCATCGACCGGAAGTTTGCAAAAGTTTTCTTCTATTCCGTCTCAACATTGCCAAACAAATTAAAAAAAACTCCCATTCAACTAAACAAAAATTTTTTTTTTCTCTTTCACTATATTCACTTTGTTTACGTCACTGTCATAAAACTCATTGCAGTATATTAACAAATAACTTTATTCAATCATTTACCCAGAGTAATACATTTTTCATTGAAACACACAACATTTCATTCTTCCATTTATTATTTTTCTCTTTTAAATTCCACCCACCCAACATCTGTTGTTCTTATGCATTGCTCTAACAACAATGGACTGACTCACGTCCTAGCACGTCAATTAAAATTCATTTACTAACACATATATTTATTTATTTATACATTACAATATATAAATTATAAATGAGAGAGTATGGAAGCGAATAATTGTATGAGCATCAACATGATAAACAGCGAAACTCTTTACACTTAACACACATACACGAACAGTACGAGCGAGTGTTTTTCCTCGTTCCCTCTCACTTCTAAACTCTCGATAATTTATAATTCGTATGTATAAATATATCTCTGTGCATGTAGGTGAGCACAAGAAAAAGCGTGGGCCGATATTCGCAGACGTTGAGGCGGGAATGTTCACGCGCGGGCCGAGCACCTTGGGGGCGTACGACAAATAACCGACTTCTTCACTCTATATCTATATCACTTCTCTTCCTTCTTCCATACGCCATTTTTTTTTACTTTCGTTATTTATTCCATGTTGTTTCTCTTTATTGCTTTCCGTTCTGCAACTTGTTCTTCTCTATTCTTCCTTTTCACATGGTGGTTGGTTTAATCCCACTTGGATGTGCGCCTGAACGAAGTCCATTACAAAACGGTGCATTGAGCAGAGAGAAGGAATTGAAAGAGGAAATTGTGAATGGGATGCTATGAGCTCTGAATATCATCAGATGCAGGTTATAATCGGAACTTTCGTTGTGTCAATAAATTTTTATGAATTAATTTCCTAATTAAAATCGACTGTTGTATCGTATGTGAAAATTTTCAGTGTTGATCAACGTGAGTTTTCTCTTTAATTATTTGTGATGTTATCATTTTGTTGAAACATTTTCTCCAACTTTTTTTTCTATTAAATCATCACGGGCTTTGATCACCAATCTAATTTCAGAATCTCATCACTCACGTCACTTTATACTTCGTAAATGGAATTTTGAATAACCGTTTCATCACTCAATCGCCAAACAAACCAGAAACAAACTAAACTTTATTAAATTCTCTCATAATGAGGAAATAACGAAATTTTGAACCATCAACATAGAAACAACAGCTGCAGGAATGTGTACCAACCTGCTCAGTTCATCATATTAAATTCGCAATTGATGTGGAAAATATTCGAAATATTTCACAAAATTATTCCGCGAATTTATTGTAAAATATTTCAACAAAATATCTGACAATACCACCAAATGTCTCGTCTCATTGCACAAATAATTGACGTTGTGAAATAGCATAGAAAGCGAATATAGTGGAAGCGAATAGAGAAGACAAAGAAGAGGTCGTTAACGTCCCCGTAGAGTAATTTTTGAATTCAGTTGTGGTCTCCGGACCCGGATATACAGGAATAGGTCTCGACAGTGCGTGTGCTCATGTGCGCTCTACAAATTCGATGGCGAAGCAGAGTATACGAATTGTAGAATATAAAAGACGTTAGAAGCGCATGCGCATTCAAAAACGAACATTGATATTCGCGTGCGTGCGTGCGCGCGCGCGCGCGCGTGTGTGTGTGTGTGTGTGTGTGTGTGTGTGTGTGTAGGTAGGTATAGAGATTTGGCGAATTGCCAGAGTGTACAGTGCAAGCGCGCGGTGTTTGCTTGCTCTCGCTTCGAGGGAGCCAATCTCACTTTCGATACGTGACGCGGCCACCTGTGCAAACTCAAGTTTGACGAGCACCGAGAAAACACTATCCGAAGAATATAATCCCTTCAAAACTTAAATATATATCATAACCACTGCTATTTATTTCCCCTTCTCCTCCCCATCCACATCTATCTCTGAATAAATATTTTTTTTCTCATTGCAATGTTTCTTCTTTCTTGTCTCATGTTTCGTCAAGTTGGATAAAGCAAATGAAAATCAAGTAAAGTTTTTGCATTCTCATATTCTATGTCCGTCTTTTTTTTTAAAGCCGTTTGGAAAAAGAGAATTGCTGAAAGTTTATGAACTGCGATAAAAATTTCTTTCTTTCATTTCTCGTAACTTCCAACAAACTTTCAATCTTCACGTTGAAATTATTCGGGTTGTACAGAGGTCGAATTAAAGGAGAAAAATGTAATAATGGTGTGTTGAGAAATGGGAAGAAATATCGGAAGTGCAGAAAAAGTATGAGATTAAAAATGAAGGGTAAATTCTCATTCCCGTATTATCAATTCAACAATATTTTTTTCTCTTTCCTCTTTTTTTTCTTCTCGATTAATTGAAGAGCCTTGAAAAATTTTTATTCGAGCGGAGGAAAAAAAAAAAAACCTGTTGAAATGTCTGGGACACCTGCCGAGCATGAAAACAGGAGGGAGCAAGCGCCATTGCGACACCTGCGACCCTTCCAATCGTTTCCACGCGGTTGTGCATCGTCAATGTACAAACTTCTCTAGCTTTCAAATACAAGTAATAATACACGTGATGCCTGTCAATAACATATATTGAAATCGATTTACAAACATCAAACGATTTCAACATGATGCGAATTGGATAGAACAAATAAAAAAGTCAGTGGGGAATCTCCAATGAGAAATGACAAAACAAAGAGGATAAAGCATAAGTTGAGTATATTTTTGTACTTGAGGTGAGTTGATGATAGAAATAAAGTTATAAAAGTTGGCGATGAGTATATAGGAGGACGATAATCATGACTCGAGAATCGCTGACGTAAATTGTTGATTAGACTATTCGGGGTGGATGAGAAAAGAGAAGATAGAAATTTCCAACGATGGCATCGTGCCAAGTGCGATTCTAACCCAGATTTCCGGCGAGTCAGAAAGAAGCATAGAAGAACGATGTGATACACATGTCTAGTAGATTATAATCTCTACATAAATCTCCAAACTCCATTTATAAAACATCGTAATTGCATTAAATATTCTTACAGCACTATTGACACGAAAATTTTTACAATACCCAAAATCCATTAAATCATTCGAATGAAAATAGAGTGAATTAATCACGTTGACAATTAGAGAAATTTCGTGAAATGACATATCCCATACGGATAATCTGAATGAAGAATGAGCTGGGGTCATTCAACTACAAAATCAACGAAATTCAAAGGAACAAATAAAAAATAAATTCGTATTTGAAGAAAATAAGAGTTTGAGAACATTTAAAACTGCAATAAATATTTTTTTATGACTAATTTTATGAGTCATGTGCATACAAACACGATGTACAGTGTCGATAATTAGTGATATAGGTTGAATAATAAATGTAATTAAAATAAATGTAGAGGTCATTCATCTGTATAATGATGGAATTGTAAATAGAGAGGAAAAAAATAATTTTGTATGGTTCAGAAAGAATATGAGAGAATGCATAAACGCAAATGAAAGAACGGGAAGAGGGGAAAAAAAATAGGTATATGACAAGGGTTAATGAAAGGAGAACACAAGAGTATATAATACGTATAGAGCAAGAGAAACAGTGCGGACTACTTCGCAACCAAACTTTGCGCCAGTTCGCAACGATAATTATCTGAGTTTTGCAACTCTGCGCTCGCGGAACGACCAACTTGCGCTAGCGACCGGCAACACAACACTGCCACAAGTCTTTTCTATCTGTATGTGTGTATGTGTAACACACAATATAAACATACTTGGGTCTATTGTACGTCTGTTACGTCTATACAAAACTTCACAATACAAAACTGTTATACTTGTGTTATTAACTATGTAAACCGTTTAATATTGCGTGAATGTTGGAAATATTTTTCTCAACGTTCAAAACAAAATGAGCCCAAGTACATGTGTTTATCCATATTTTTTTATTCAATCAAATTTCAATGGGTTGTTTCATAAATAAAATGTCGAAAAAATTCATGTCACTACAATTGGCGTAACTTAATCTTCCACGTGGTTTATGTACACTCATATATTTCTGGCAAATGTGTCATCCAACACAGTGAGGTTTATATTTGCCTACCGAGTGTGGATATATATCGAGTGAGTGGTGACTTCTCTGAGACGAGGGGACAACCCAAAAATGACACGTGAAGAAAAAATGAGGGAAGAGAGCACGAAGAAGTTGTGGAGATGCAGAGAATGACAAGTCCAACTTCAAAGAAACACGTTCGTGCCTTGCCATCATACTATTTTATCATTGTGGTATGTAAGGGTGGATATATATGTATATAAGATCAAAAGTATTCGATTCCCTTCCGTGATTTCGTACTGAATTTTTCGTTGAAACTAAACGAGTTTTGAGGTAACATTAAAGTTGCCAAGATAAATGAAGTTGCCTTTTTATTTGAGCTCCACCTTTTTTTTTCTCTTGTTATTTCGGTTTAGTTGCGGAACAACTCTACGGTTCCCGCCCTGCTCAGTACGTAGAACTCGCCCGTTATTTACGACGTCCACGCGTGGCCTTCTCATTTATTCATTCTTATTTCTCTTTTCCGTTTCATTTTATGTAATTCTACTCTGTTCGTTCAGAGTATAGCCAAACGTATATTCCAATGAATGTGAAGAAGCTTCGAAACAAACAAAACCAACATGAGAAATAAACGAAAGATATTTGAGGTGGTGTTATTTTTTTTTTATTTTCTGTTGATGTATGAATTTTCGCGCGAATGGCGAAGGAGAAGATTTGTATGAGGACAAAGACGCCAAAAAAACATTCAACAGTTTCTACTTCACTCAACTATAGATAAAATTTTGTTGCTTTTATTTTTCTTCCTCTCCTATTTTCATTCTTCCATTTATCCATTTATTTTTCTCTTTTATTCTCAATTTCAACCTCAATGCAGACGAGTTAATGTTTAGAGTGCAAAGACGAATAGCGCAGTATAAGAGGGAAGAGAAAAAAAAATAGTAATAAGGCAAAAGAAGGCGGAGACGACGGAATGGTCTTTTGTTTGTTGGAGACCGGTTCGCCAATTCTTCGAAGCATTTATTCTGGCTGGTGCGCGTACTCTTATGATTCTTCTTTCTCAGCCTCATCTTGGCCTACAACAGCACAGAATCAGGTCCACCGCCTTCTTTCTCCTATTCCACACTCCTTCACCACAACATACAACTCGTTCATTCTTTTTTCCTCCTCACTTCATTTCATCCATTTTCTTTTTTATTCCAGTTCTATTTTCTCTCTTCTCTTCCGAGTCTTTTTCATCGAGTAAGGGCCTCGTTTGACGTCTCGTGTCGGCCGGAGAAATGAAAGAGAACGCCAAGAATGATGGTAAAAAAAAAAAACATAAAATGATACAAATAAATGAGAATGGATAAAATTGTAAAACCGGACGGTTGGGTTCATGAATGAAATTCCCTCGTGATGAACGGAATTTCAATAAAATATCCATATTTACAAACGTAATACAAATAAATAAATTGCTATCCGTCTATTATCAATTCCAACTTTATATTGTCGTCAATTTATCACATACACGAACAGCTAAAACTGATAGCAAAATGGAATCGTGGGGGTTGGCATTGCATTATAATATATCATGAATCACAGCACGACGTTCCTGTTATCGGAAATCGAATGTCGGATAAGCCTTCATTGCCCGATAACACGATTAATTTAACAGACTCGCGTGGGATACTTTCTCTCACAAATCGCCATTCTACCACCTGTATACATCCATGATAAATCCATGATACTCTATCGCAATAATTATCTCAACCGAAATAAAAAAAATATCCAATACAATTTCTTTGTGTGTGACACCTTGAGATTTGCAATACGTCGTCATGACCACAATCTGATTCAATTAATTATCGTCGGTGCAATGTACCGACCTCACTTATCAATCTGTCAAACTAAATACAACTAAAAATCATATCCTTACCTTTATCCAAATGCTGTGGAACAGGACTCTGTGAACCAGGTGCACTATTTCCTGGACGACCGCGCGGTCGTCTCGGTACTCGAGGCTACAAAACAAACACACAAACTGACTCAAATACACTGATGACAAACATAAAATTACAAAGGAACACAATTCCACAACATGGTCAACACACAAACAAATAATTGTAATTAATTTTTTTCCCCCCAAGGTTTTATTTATTATTTTTGTCAACATAATTGAAAATAACTGTCTTTCCTTTCCACTCATGGAATGTACACAATTCCCCTTTCTTTCACTTTCCTATTTAACATGAACATTTGTCTCTGACAACCCCTTTACCCTCATCCTCTTTGGCGTCCTTCTTTGCCTCTCTCTAACCCTCATACTTGCACTCGTTGTGCCGTCACGCTCCAAAGTCAGATAATCGCAGTGAGTCGTTGCGTATACAACACACACACACACACACACACACACACACACACACACACACACACACACACACACACACACACACACACACACGTTCCGTTTCTCTGTTCCTCGTAAAAGGATACTGACACACACTTTACTCAAATGCATACGCTTGGCATAATTCTCATATATACATAGTGATACATATATATGTATAAATATATAATTTACATATAAACCTATGTACACTACATTATGTACTAACCCTCCTTCAATGTTTTTATCTTTTTCGTCTTGTTCTTTACTGTCTCGCGTTGATCTCTCGCAAAACGGCTTTGTGTCCGTACGGTGCATTTATTAGCGCAAATAAACGGCCACGCCGCGTCTACGAACAACAACTCGGATAAATAAACTGTAAATATATGTAAGTTGGTATTGAACGCGTAATCCAATGCGAAGCGATTTGAAAAAAATAAAAAAAAAACAATTATCATCCACACAGACACACACGCAAATACATCTCTGTACGTACATATTTCTTGTTCACGTGTCAAATATTTCGTTATCATTTATTTACTTTTCTCGTTGTCAATATGAATGTGATAAAAAAGAATTTTATCTATACCGTTATATTAGTCATATTTAGAACACTTGAATAAATTTTTTTATCTTCTTATCATAACGTTTAATCGGTATTTCATATAATTGTCGGTTTTTATTTATTTATTTTTTTTTTTCCTTTATTTTTTCGCTGCGAGTGTGATAAAGAAATGGGGCGTATTCATATTATCAAATGTAACAATGTGATGGAGAAGTAAATGGATGAGATGCGTCCGCTCTTCGTGTGTTTTATTGCAAATCGAGGTTAAAGTCGATGGCGTTGTGCCAATGTTGCGTTTTCCTCTTTGTCGCATTTGGCAAAGTCAACCAACATCTCTCCTTTTCTCTTATATATTTCCAACAGATGTATATACATGTGTGTGTGTGTGTATGAGTATTATTTATATATAGTTAGGTGGTGCGGGGCACGTAGATGCCGCACGTTGGCATCTCCCTGTACGCATAATTGCGTATGTAAATAAACGTATGGGAAGATAAAGCGAGTGAGGAGACAAAGGGGAGGAAGAATTCCACAACGTGACCACAGAGAAGTGGGTATTCTATGCCATTGGCACTCTATAGCTATATAGCGACAAACGTGCGCCTTGAGAGTTCAACTATTATAATTTTAAAGGGAGCATATACACATTTGTATGTGTGTTCACGTAAACGCATTCCATTCGAGACCCTCCTTCGTCCTACTACCAATTGTATTTCATCTCAGCCTTCATGATTTATTTAACGACCGATACTTTTATGAATTAAAATTCAACAGTATTGAATATTGAATTTTATGTTGTTGCAGAGTTTAGGCAAATTTATGAGGGGAATATTTAAATTTTAATACAATATCAGAGTAATATTTAAACAACTATTGCTGTGAATATCTGAGAAATTATTTTATCATCTAGATGAGCGCTGTGAAATTTTTATTTAATACAACGAGTTGTGTTCGTAAATATTTTTCAAGGAGGTCGATAAAGTTTTTGTGTTTATTATTATTGTGTGAAAGTTATTGCATTTTGAGTTTATTTATTTTGTATCTTGGTAATGAGTCGGAACGATCGTTAATATTGTTAATTAATTCATATGATATTTAGATTATGAATGTGGTGAATTGAAACTGGAGAGAATTTCAGAGAAATGTCGAATTTCTTCAGCACCAATTCAATATAAGAAATGAGTTGAAGATGATGTGTCATTTTTTTGTCTTTCGTTGGGTTGCCATTCCCGTTTCACATTATCATATTTGAATAATTTCGGATCTTGTTGTAGCATTTTATTTTTCAGGTAAAAAAAAAAAATTCATAAAATTCACCTACTTTCAAAATTATATAACAACCAGAATTATGTATGAGTCAAATGATTTACATGTTGGCAATTTTGTATTTGTCAATATTATTATCATAATTTTCAGTGATAATTTGCCATTACTATCGAACTGGAAAAAATAAAGAGAAACACACCAAGGCTATTTCCACAATTTGCAAACAGATTAAATTGCCTTCCTCAAAAAAACTTGGAATTTTATAGTTTTATTCAACATTGAAATATTTTCAAAAATAATTACCGTGTCTGAAGTATTTAATTGACGTGACAATATTTTATATACAAGAAAAACGCTTCGAAGCAAATCAATAGAATAGACAAACACCAAATTTCAATCTTGGATGATTTCCTATCGAGGTATTGCAAATATTCTTCATCAACACTCAAGAAAAATCCTCTTACGTACTAACATAATCCGAACATTGCACTGAAAAAATTTCCAAAATACAAAAAATAGTATGTGCATCGCAAAATTGTAATTAATTAAAACAAAATAACATAATGATAATCCGATATTGAAGTAGTTGAGTACATGGAAGTCTGAGTGTTCTGCAAATATTCTGAATCGCATCTTCGTCCTCCAATTCACAAATACATAGGTACTCGTATAGTTTTGTTGAATCCGATAGGGGATTTGGCGGGCTCTGAATAATTTCACAAACGCGTAGTTTGAAGAGGGTTGAGATAGGCACAAGAAGGGTCCGGGAGCATCAAAGCCCAACTGTGGATATATCTACATATAGAGAGAGGTAGCGAGGGTGCAAATAATATTGTGAATATACATTCACTAATATAAATCTATATTGAATACGCGTATCTGTGTGAGTGATCGATATACCGGCGCGGAAATTTAAATTTGCCGCGCGAATATTGACGAGGTAGATATATAGAATGTGAGTGTGGCCTTCGATTCTCTGTGTAATTCACACTCGCACTGACCCAACAAAGTAAAGAGCTGTACAAAGCGGTAAATATTCGTGAGAGTGTGATCGATTGAATCGAGTTATCCACACAACTACAAGCGCCAATTTATTTTTCGTCCGTATCCCTTCCATACTCTCGTCGCTTTCTCAAATTCGCTGCCAGTGCGCCTCGATGGATGTAATCCGTACACTCATCTCCCTGCCTCCTCGACCTCTTTCTCCACCACGTTTCCTCGCACACTTCTTTCTCCTCTGCAATATATATTCACACAACTCGTTTTCGCTTTTTATTCGAGGCCATGTGTACACATGCGACAAATATAAAATGTAAAGAAGAATAAAAAGATTGAGAGAGAGGAAAAGAATAAAAAAGAAAAGAACGAGGACGACGTGATGATGTGGCGCGACTCATACAGTAAATGGATCCAACTCCTTTGAACCATTTACTTCGACTCTCGATTCAATAGATTGTGAGTTGATGCGCATGGGTTTTGGGATGTCTCATGATGAGAGTAGGGTTGGGATTCATTTAATCAAAAGATACCAACATAATTGATGAATGAATTCACATAAAAAAATTGATGCAATTTGCCAATGGATTTTTCTTATATATTTTTCCGTCCTCAACTAAATTCGAATATAGATAAATCTACAAAATATTGAGATGAATCCTCTATTGTTAAATACTACTCTCACGCAATCAGATTTCGGAAGAAATTTTGTCGTAATTTATTTGGCATCAAAGTGAATTAGGACAGAACAAAAAAAGCATGAACTATACATGAAATGTTTGTACTCCACGATACATTCAAAAATTGTAATTTGAACCTTTTGTTTATTTCTCGATTGTTCTCTCATCAATCAACCCAGAATTGAGAAGGAAAAAATGTTCACAAACTCACAAATCCATCACATCATCAATATCAATGATCAGAAAATAATTTTCCTTTCAATTGCACCAAACTGTCTTCATACTCCCACGCAATACACAACAGCCTACCTCGACAATCTCACCCTCATCACCAACGCATAAAATTATCAATAATTCTGATTTATTTTTCATTGTCTTGCAACGACAATTCAGCAAATGTTTTCGACTTACTTTCGCTTCCTTTCTTTTCCTGTCTCTCTGTCTGTCCGTTAAATGGTAATGACCGCGCGCGTTGCTGATGCTTCAAGCTACATAGCATCCACCCTCCGGTTATCCGTGGAGGGTCAACGAGGGTCACTCTATCGTCACTTATCTCCTCCTATCAGTCAATATATCTCGTATATATGTATGCACCAACACACTCGAAAATCACCAGTAATATCCGGTTCGCACCACACTCCTCGTTGCTAACCCGGGCATTTATATCATCATACAATGTGAGCTTCTCACAACGAATTGTCTAATGCTCCGTAGATACATCCACTCTTTTTCCTAATTTTCTACTCAATTACATCCTATCATGACAATTTTTAAATTCCAATATGAACCACTGTCACTCGCAAAATTCCTATTCCCTCTATCTTTGTCAAATCTATTGAAACCGGATTAATAATGGAATGGAAAGAAGAAAAAAACGAAACTAGAACGATGAACTCGATACGATAAAAGATCTATCCGTGGAAAGATACGAATAATTATGAAACAATTGCGTCGCATGCTGTCAATATACAACATTGGATGAAATTGATGTCGCGAGTTCGTTGGAGCGTCAACAATTATCGATCTGACCAGAAATAATTGAACAAAGACACTAAAAGCACTCGCATTTCACATTGAACACGAGCACCCGATAATGAGAAATATGGAGATAGAGATAGAATGAGAAGAGTGAATATTGGAGTGAGGAAGAAACAACCATTCATCAGCCCCGGAAAATCACGCGGATAATATCGATTCTCCGAATGCTCAAAACGCGCGTGTCAGTATTTCCGAGAGAGGGCAATGAAACACTCTCCAGTTATATAAATATATATCTATATGTACATATGCATACATATGCATACATATTGGTACATATAAATATATAGATATATATACACACATATACGTAGAATGTACATATAAAATACGCACCACTTGATACTTCGATATTTATGTTACACGGGAGAACAATTTTTGTCAAATTTGTTTTTATCCTGGTCGATAATGATGTCGAGTATGATTATATTTCTGTATACGTGGCCGGCGTGGTACACACCAGTCTCGCCGGTTTCATATAAACAACACACCAACACACCTCAGATACGGCGAGAAAAAAAAAGTGAAAAAATAAAAAATTTGAATTTACACAAAATGGCGTAGTTGCCGTTGAAGATACACCCCGAATAAAATAGAGTATAATTCGACAGGACCGCCACGTTTTCGGGATTGTATTTTTAATGGAACAGAATTTTTTTTTCTGTTGATTGCGTGGCGGAGAGGAAACTAATTCCGTGATTGTAAAAATATGTCTCGCTCGTTCGGACGCGAAGCTGCGATACGCGCGGGCCGCAGTGCTGCCGTCTACTGGGTCCACGCGAGGCTTGTGAGCAATCGTGTCTTGCCCCACTCTATAGCAAACATAATTTCACCCCACCATCCATGTCCCAATGGCCACGACAGCGATGACGATGAGCGCTCCGCCTGCTCAACTCGCGTAGCAAACTACATCACCACTACGACGGCGCGACAGCTTCGTTGTTTCCCTTCCTACACACCGCGCCAACCAATTCACTTCATCGTAACGCGTTCGTTCCTGTCTGCCCAAAGCCGTTACCGTAGACACACCAACTCTGTTCGCGCGCGCTGAATCCCCGGCCAACACCAACACATTCAAAACTACAACGTCACGCAAACGATAATATTGCAAACTCGAGAAGCTGATGCATACCTGATAAACTTTCGCTCTCTCCCTCCTTTTCGTATTTACATTTTCATACTCTCTCTTTCTCTCTTCCTCTTTCTCTTGTTCTTTTATTCTCCCCATCTCTTCCTTTTTGTTTTGTTTTTATTTATTTTTTTTTCGCTTGGACGCCTAGCACGCTTTTTACCTTCCGCTGTGGCGGACTCATATGAAATAAAGACCATCGTGCATTGAACAAAGGTCGATGTCTCTGAGATAAAGCCCCAATCGAGTTTGCCGGCGCAGAAGGGCATCGATTAAAGTATCCTTGGTGGTCCTTCATCCGGACAAGAAAGATGGTAGTATGTATGTATGCTCGTATCTTATCGCAAAACCTGTGTTATATATTTTCTATATATACATATATACTTTGAGTAATATAACGAACACGCTCATATTTCACTGCTTGGCATTCCATAATTTTTTTTCTCCCCTCATCCCTTTTTTCCTTGCCAGATTAACGGACCATCCTGCGTTCATTTATTTTTTTCGTCTCGATTTCAATGGACGCTGTTTGTATGCTCACAAATATCGCAGATAAATTGTGAAAAAGAAACACAGCGATAGTGAACTATTCTTCCACGAATTCAACACGAAAACTATAGAATACAATGTGGAAAATATTCTATGACTTTCCCGCGGTTGAAATATATCAATGTAGGTTAACTCATCTAACTGAGATCCGTTCCAACGATTTCATAGTATCGATTTATGCATATAATCTCAAGTATATCAATTCAATTGAATAAATTTCCATATAATGATGTATTTTACCGTATTTTATCTTGTGAAAATGTTCGATGACTTTGTCGGTAAACTCGTCGAATAATATTTTATTTCATAAATTGGAATAGCCGTACAAACAGGTGGAAACGAAATGATGTACCTATAGTATGAAAAAATCACTATAAATATTTTGTTTGCAAATTTGATGAGAATTTTTGGATTGAACGTTGGCTTATAATGATGTTTGATAGCATTAAAATATGTGTATATACATATTTATGAATAGTTAACAGCACCAGAGGGGAAATTTATATAAAATACATGTACATATGTACATAACTCTAGTGGCGCCGGTCGTTGATATATGTTAACCCCTCTATTCTTGGTATAGGTTATATCTGCCACAGTTGATTAAGTATGGCCAGTGCACAGACACAGTCGAGACACAGTGTCAGTGAAAAGAGATGAAGTGCGAGCGAGGCAGATGCACATGCCCTCAGGGGACACATACAGAGTATATATACAAACACAAACACAGACATATACGCATGCCAGCCTCGACCCCGACACATTTTCGACGCGCACAAACGAACGATAATAAAGCACGAATGGCGACAACGTAACCAGAAACCGGTTGAAATCATATTGACCACTCAAAAAATAAATAAATAAAATAAATAAAATGAATCCAATAAATATGATAAAAGTTGAAAAAAACATCTCTATTATATTGAATCACTAATCAATTTGTTCCACATATCCGTTTGTATGTTGGCTCATGATTGCTTAATTCATTCATCTCGTATATGTATAATAAAAAGTGAGAGAAAAATTTGTATCGTTATGGTATGTTGACTGAATCACCTGTCGTAAATTCATTTACGACCACACATGTACATGAAAACAGGTGCATGTGAAGGCATGAAAAAAAAAGTTATAATATAAAAAATGGAATAAATCAATGAGTCACATAAAATTAATGCAAAATGAATTTATATACTGAAGAGGAAAAAAAGAGGTGAAAAACAATCTCTGGCTCGTTGATTGCGCACGAACCAACCAGTATTTCACGTGTATTAAAATCGTTCTCCCTTTTTATATTATATATGCGTACAATAGCAACATAACCTTGAAATATGAAAGAAGAAAGACAAAAAGAGAGACGGTGTAATAGACGAATGAAATGAAATGAAATAGAAAGGAGAATCACTGGATTCACATTAGAAAAATAAATTCAACGAATGTAGGAAAAAAAAAAAAACATGAAGTTGAATAAAGTATAGACATACCTTTGTATATATGTGCGCTCATATAACGGCGAGGGGATTCGCAGTTTGCAATATATATGTGGAGCTATTAGTTGGCGGATGTAAACACGAAACGGGGAAAACACAGAGGTCGCGGGAAAATGAGGGTGCAAAACGAAGAGAGAGAATGAATAGAGGACATAAGAGATGGTTATACGTATATGCGTGAATATATAGAGTTATAGAAAGGGGAAAAATCGATGAAAGGGAGGAAAGTGTAGGAGAGAAATGCCAAGGGTGAGAGGGGGATAAAATTTGAGACTATAGAACTCACAAGGGGAAGTAACGAAACGAGCACGAACACGTCGAGCACAAAACCCCGCGCGCGCGTTACCCCGGCCAATGGGGGTGTGTCCCGCCCTCTATGTAGCTCTCTCACTATTCCCTCCTTTTCTCTTCCTCTTTCATCCCCCGCAATACCCATGAGCGAATCAATACAGCTACCGACCGCCGCCCAGCCCTCATTCACTCACACATCTCTGAAAACTCGCACACACCCCTTTAACGACGCTCGCTCACTTCAACCTCTTTCTTCATCTCTTTCACACATTCTCGTTTCACTTCTCTAACTTGCTGTACACTCCCACATAATATGTGTGCATGTATGAACTTTACTGTGGCAATGTGAGTGAACGAGTGAATGTTTTCTTCCACTTTTGCTTCAATGCTCCCTCGACAACTTCCCTTTCACTTGGTTTTTTCTTCTGGCTTGTATTCTCCTTTTTATTTTCACTTTTTTCCATCCTCTTCTTTAATATACTTTTTTTTTATATCCATCATCTCGGGGAGATAAAAACAAAGCGAGTGTATGTGAGTATGTGGAACTATGGACATGGTCCCTACTCATCCTTCCACAAGAACAAATGAGGTCATTTATAATCAAATATATGTATGGTATGTAAGTGCTTCTCTATTTTCGCTTCGCCATGTAATTCTGTATTTTCTGTAACTTCATCTCATCTGTTATCATTTTTTCCCTTCCCTCAATTTTACTACTCTCCAATTGATCGTGATATTTGCCCTGTGAATTGCCCGCGGGATGTTCTTTTCTCGTATGTTTGTTTAGCCCCTGAGGAGTTGAGGTAGAGATATCCCGTGAGCAAGAGCAGAAGACAGAGACAAAAAATGTGAATATGGCCTGGCAATGGGCCAAAAGTCTTCCGAGTTTATTGATACGTATCATATCGTTGGTCGATTTATTTATACGACCAACAGAAGCACGATCACTTTCCTTTGAATTCTCAATGCTAAAATTAATCCAAATTGCAATTTTCATCTCCTTTCTTATCATTTCAATTGTTACTAGAGAGAAGAGGGTCATCTTCACATATATATTAGTACACCTATGTATCAAGATCAGGAATAACTTTGTAATCTCTGACGAAATTGTTCCCTAGTTTGTGTGTTGAGATTATATTATTCAAGAAACAAACTTGCAAGTTATATCCACAACTTACCACAACGATCGCGTGCGTCATCAAGCCAGTCGACGACCTCGACCTCCTCGGCGTCATGCCGACGACCTCGCCCCTCATGATACACTCAACAACTACAATCATGAAACGTGAAAGTATTTCTAGTATCAAAAACATTTTGATTGAATCTTCCAATAAATATCTATGGAGTTGCAATTTATATTTCACTTTCAGTTGAATTCAAGTATCGATAATGCTCACCTCCATCACCAATTAAACGCATTTGAACTAGACCTGGATCTTCATTGTGGTCTTCCAGCACTGTATCATCCGTCACTGTTAGATCCTGCATGTGGTAATGAAACAGTTATTTGTTGTATTGATATGATCCAATGATTCAACCGTCATCATCATCAGAAATTCAATTGCATAATCAAGTGATAGAATGATGGATGACAGGGACGGTAGTTTACCTTGGTAGATTCGTTATAACCAACTATGACGGCCGTGTACCATTGGGTGGTGCCTTCAGCACGATAAACCTCGACCCTGAAACCAGCCAATACGCTGGGTGTGGTAAGAAGTATCCTCTGACCATCTTGCATCTCTGCCCATCGTCTCACGGCATTTGCCCATGGTATTGTACCCTTCGTGAGTTTCCAATCCTGCTGCGGAATATCAGAGAGATCAACATGCAGAAATTTTATAATCAAACATTTACATCTACAGGGTTCAATTTATTAAAATTCTTTTCCCCTCTACATATTTCTCAACTTCTCGTTCATACATTTATGTATTTTCTTTCCTCTTCGTTCGAATTATTCTGAGATTGAAGGAGAATGGGTTTCATGCAGAGGTAATAATGGTCGCGGACTCATCAATGTGGCAAGAAAAAATTATATTGCTCACTCTCTGCAAGTCACGATTTCGATAAAATTTTAGGGCGAGGCAAAACTCGACGCTGACTTGATCGATCAAACTCACGCGAAAAATGAAAAGAAAAAACGAATACTCTTTCTAAGAAAAATAAAAAAAAAATGAGACGAGTGAGTACTAAGAAAAGCAGGAATGTAAAATGTGATGTAGAGAATACGATGTGGAAACGTGAGAGAAATGAAAGATGCCTGGGACACTTTTAGAGCGAGATGCGCAGCGTTTCGTCTTGATCAGAAAAGTTTTGAATTTATCGTGCAATTGCAAAGTTCGTCACTGTCTACCATCAAGTTCAACTTCTACTGTGTTCTTTGTACATAGGTGAAGAGAAAAAAGATTTTTATCATAGAAATAAAGTATTGGGTGTTGAAGTTTCGAAACACAATGAAATGTTTCTGTGAATGAATAAATGTCCAATAGAATAAAACATTATATGACCAAGGTAAATAGATGAATAATACACAATGGTTTTATTATTATTTAGTCTCATGTTTCACGTTAAGATACCACTCATAACATGCACGTGGTGTATGTGGCAAAGAGAGAGAAGAAGTAAGGATATGATTCTCTGCCAAGGACCGTTATAGAAAGAGAAACGAGGAATATGTTGGCGCCTCTGGTCTTGGCTGTTCTCCAGCATTAAATACACGAGCTCATGAAGAGAGAAATGGAGATAGAAATAAACAAAAGAAAAGAAAATGAAATAAAGAGAGAGTAAGGGAGAGAGAAGGCTACGAAGAAAAAAGATTCGAACACAGCTGCCAGGACAATAAGATAAAAAACAATAATGAGAAAGAGACGATGAAACAAAAAGAATAAAAGTAGAAGATGGAACGAGTGAGTATATAGATGTCGCGCCTGGCATCAGAGACCAATAAAAACGAGAACCTAGACTTCTACTATATAATACGTGTGTGCGTGTGTGTCAGTGTATATTTATATTTGTGTGCTTTTCATTGCAGTTATCCGATGTCCGGTGACGAGATGATGCCGTTTATAGTTCAGGGTCATCGGACTCAACAAGATTGAAATAAAAAAGAAGACATAAAAAAAAAAAAAACTAGAAATATTAACATCGCAACTGAATTTCACGATGAAGAAATTCTCTCACCGACATTTTTTAATTTTATTCTTCGATTCAACTTTTTGCATTTATTATTTTACTCAAGGATATCGTTGGAGAATTGAACTCAAGGTTGCGCCAATGTCGACTAAAAGTCGAATTACTTTGAGAAATTCATCTGACTAACTTCCCAAGAGACACATGTCCATGTAGGTATGCACATGGATCTGACCACGAACTCCAAGACTTGGAGCAAATATAAACGGTTTGCTGTTGAATAGTGTATGAGCCCAAAGCTTTCGACATATGCCTCGCCCTGTTCGAATGTGCTTCGCAAGTTTTAACGGCAAAAGTTGTGAGCGCTCCCTAGAGTTTAATTACTTGAAAACAATTTCATGAGCGACTCAGTGCAAGGCCCTGTGTAGCTTTACTTGGCACGCAACCACCCTGTACAATCCAGTATGAACAATTTGGCTCCATTTTTTTTTCCACCCTTCATCAATTTATTTTCATACTCACGGTAAAGGGTTTGAGTTTCGAATAATCGACAAATTCCAATCTTTTATCTTGCATAAATTCAATTGGCATCGTATCCTCTGTTAATTCAGCTCTCGTAACTAATGAGAAAAACGTCTGTAAATAAAAAGAAATAAATAATTAGTATTGCAAATTCTTTTGTTTATTTTAATAATATATTTCTTCATACCGTCATATTTATTATTAAATTTTTTCTTTTTTCGTGTGCAGTGAATGATGAATGGGAAAAATAATAGAGGCACTTTCGCCCGCGTGGGGCAAGAGAGACGATATGGCGCCACAGTACGTGAGACTGTTTGCTAATTAAATCTCTAATTACGATTAGAAGAGCACGTGGGAGCCAAAGCTTGGTAAATTGTTAGCTTGCATGCCATCGTGGTATTTCCGTTTTACAATATGGAATTTCCACAACACTCACACACTATCCAATATCATCATTCACTTGAAATTAATTAATGTTGATATTAATTGTTCATATATGCACATATGTGGGATAATATAATATATACACACCATGTATGTTGATGTATAAATGCGTGTATACTCACAATAGCAGGCCAAGCAACGGTGGTTGTTGATGTTGTTGATCCTTTAATGGATTTTCCGTTAATTCGGTGTTGATGATTATTATTTGAATGATGATGATGGTTATTGTAATGATCAATGTTGACAAGACTGTTATTGTGCCTTGGATCCGAACGTTCAGCCCAACATAAACCTTTTTCAATCAGAAAAAATGAAAACACTGTGTCACGATGTGGTGACAACCATTCACGTCTCTGCCATTCCACGTCATCGTATTCCACCAGCACCTGATTATCAGAAAGACACATTTATTAAATAATAGTCATGAGAAAAATGCCATTGATATTTAAGAATCATCATTCATGATGCATTCGATTTGATGATGTTTAATTTTCAAGATATGGAATTGTGAAAGTTGTAAAATTAAAAAATTTTCTTCCACCATTGTGAAATTTTTTCAGTTAACAACGTTGCGTGATTTTGATGGTGTTTGAAAAATTTTTTCTTCTAAATTATCTGAACATTTATCTTTTCCACTTTGGATACCAACGATAAATTGAATCGTGCCCACTATCACACCTGAAATTATTTTACTTAGCAAAGTGAAGATACAATTGAGACGATTATGTTGACATGGACTTTTCAGATATATTTGATATTTAGAACATCAGAAAAAACTGATTAGAATATGGTAAAGAGATTTGCGTGGTTGAATAGTTGAATAAAGCAAATGAAAAATTAGAAAAAATCATTCATTCCTGGACACTGATTATCAGAATATTCCACCAAAGATGAATAATTTATGAATGAAGAAATCTGAATAACATTTAATTCAATTGTCTATTTTTCCGTATATTCCGCTTCAAAGAAGCGCTACGTCGTATATTAAATTCCGACGTCTGGACGCGTCGAGTGTTTACATCACCTCGTCTATGAATAAGTATGAAGAGCGCATATAATTGTAATTACAATAAATTATTCATGAGACGATGGTAAAGGGAAGAATAAGAAGAGGAAGAAGGAGCAGAGGAAAACGAATAAAAATGAAGAAACGAGGAGGAAGAGGCGTGGGTTGATTCGCACGCTCGGTTTTTAATACGTACATCGCTCGTTATGCGTGAGGACGCGAGAATTATTTACTCGCAATGACCGAGAACCACATTCATACTACCAACACGCGCATATGATTGGCAATGACTTATATTATTCAATTGAGTCACAAAAGTCTTTGACACTTGCTTACATAATAACATTATGTATTCCATTTTTTTTTCGAATGAACAATTGGCTTTCTAAATTATCACCACTTGAATCGACATTTCACTGATTTGTTTTACATTATTTTCAACTATTTCAATTGTTTGGTTAAGTCATGTTGGAATGATAAAATTGCCACCATTTTATCGACTTTGATCTCAGAATGAAAATTTACATGAAGATACAATTCAAAATTGTTTCATTCACAATGTTATCTAAAAACCGATAAAGATTTAAAATCTTTCACATTTCTCAACGGAAATAATCTCCTACCATACAAATATAAATGATAATTAAATGATTGTATCATCTTGTTATGACGGTGATTGGATCTGTAAATTTTTAGTTTGCTTCAAACAATTTATTATCTTATCAGTGATAATTTTTTTCTTTACATATTATATCGTGCATGGAAGTAATTTAATCAAAGAATGTGTAGGAAAAAGTATAGTTATGTGATTCTGATAAAAATAATTCGTCAACTGAAAGTCTCTTTAATGTATCGTCGACGTGGATGTTCTACTTTAATATGCATGCGGTATATATAAGGTGAATACGAAACGAGATGTCTCCACCGGATACGATGTGTTACAGCGACAGAGTTTCGAATTTCAGTTTCGCCCAACAAAATATAAATCCAAGACCTCTTCCTCTTATTAGTTTTTCTTTGAATATTTTTTTTTCACAGTTGTCTTCGTGTGCCACATGAATTAGTTGCCAAGAATATTCAAAATGTCACAAGCGAGACGTGATATTAATTAGAGAGAAATGTGAGAGAAATGGGAAGACGAGGGAAAAATAAAAATGGTGAATAAATAACTTACGGTCGTAGGATGGTTGGGCAAATAATTTTCTTTTTAATGATGTGACATTGATACGTTGACGATGTTATTGGTGTGGTTGATCGGATGAGTAAGTAAATATTACGAAGACGCGTCACTTTGATACGAATAAAGTCAATATATACAATGTTGTCCATGTATATAAAATAGAAAAAGGCGGTAAAGAAAATAATGATAGTTTGAGATTTCACCACCAGACAGCGGTAACTGTCGGAGTATAAAGCCATGATGGCTGACTAGAACATTTGGCTCCACCCCTTAACAACGCTTCAGTCCCACCCACGCGGTCGTCTTGACAACCTGCGCACCAACGGCCACCATCATGAATCGCGACCTGCCTCAAGCAACCCCCCTACTCTTCCTCGTCGTCTTTCTTCTTCATCTATCCATCTTTATTGCACGCACACCTCGCAACTCTCTACCTCAAAGAAGACTACAGACAATTTGGGAATTTGTTGAAAAATTATTTTTCTGTGAGAATGCAAGCAATTTTTATCCATCATTCTTGGAATTGTAGATGGGGAAAAAAAATCGACGGTATTGAAAATGCGTGAAAAAAAATGTTATCGCTTTCTCTACAGAATTTGTAATATGAAATTTAATTTATTTCATGAAAATTGATAAAACTCTATCGAATATGCTGTGACACTTGACAATAAAAAAAAACCCATCTGTCCTCTCAGAGACTGATTCGTGGAAAACTACTGTTCATATCTCTACGAGGTTGTCACCTTGCAGATAAGCATTCGATCAGTTGTATGAAAAAAAAAAAAA